>ML787473.1:124536-178901 GCA_009831015.1 Picea engelmannii | reverse complement strand
TGTGGCTGGAACAGTTGATTATGGTTTATGGTATCCTTCAAAATCAAAAAGTTTTTTAGTTGGTTTTACTGACAGTGATTTTGCCGGAAGCATTGATGACAGGAAAAGCACTTCCAGTTATGCATTCAAATATGGATCAAGTCTGATTTCTTGGGCATCAAGAAAATAGCCAGTTGTTACATTGTCTTCCGCAGAGGCCGAATATGTTGCAGCAACTTCCGCAGCATGTCAAGCTATTTGGCTAAGAAGGTTAATGAGTGACTTATCACCAAAGAAATTGGAGCCAACTCCAATATATTGTGACAATAGCTCTGCAATTACATTGTCCAAGAATCAAGTCTTCAACAAAAAGAGCAAGCACATTGATATCCGTTATCATTTTATTCGAGAATTGGTAAATGAAGATGTAATCACTGTAAAATTTTGTAAATCAGCAGATCAACAAGCTGATATCTTCACAAAGCCTTTGGGCACAGAAAAATTTGTATCACTCATATCTAAGTTGAGTGTTGTTAGGTTAAATGATTGTCGCGCTCCAACTTAAGGGGGTGTGTTAGATGAATAAGTTGAGCGATTTGCTCCACGATTAGCTCCACGATTTGCTCCGCGATTGTTTAGTTAACTGCAAAGCGTTTGGTTTATTGTTTTCATCACTGAGTGAGCTGTTAGTCACTTCGTTATTTACGAAGCATTTCCATGCATGTAATTCCTTTATATATCAATTCAATAATGAGATCCGGTGTGGTGTTTTTGCATTCTGTTTTGCAATTCGTTTCTGTTATTGCAGATCTGTTTTCGTTCTATCCTGCACTTCGTTTTCTGTTTTGCAGGTCCGTTTTCAAATCACACCATCGGAGGGCGCAGACTCACTGCGTTGAAAAATTGACGTTAAAATATAACTTTCCATTCCTTCGCACCTGCTTCAAAGTAAGAGAAAGGACGTGTCGGTACTCAATATTTGTACTAACTTTCTATTAGTACGACACTTCATTCAATATTTCAAAATTGGCTTTGCTTTAACTGTCTTCCCCGGATCGGCTTTGCTTCAACTGTCTTCCCCGGATCGGCTTTGCTTTCCCCGGGCTTTGTTCAGTTGCCTTGCGACGGAAGCAGGTAACGCTGAAGAACAGGAGTTTCAGAAGAGCATCCAATATTTCAAAATCGGCTTTGCTTAACTGTCTTGCCGGGGCTGTGCTTAGCTGTCTTGCGACGGCAGCAGGTAATGCCGAAGAACAGGAGTTGCAGAAGAAGAACAGTCAATATTTCAAAATCGGCTTTGCTTAACTGTCTTGCCGGGGCTTTGCTTCTAGCTGTCTTGCGACGGCAGCAGATAACGCTAAAGAACAGGAGGAGTTGCAGAAGAAGAGACTAGAGAGGTAAATTTCGTGTGTTTTCAGAAATTGTTCGAAAGAAAAATTGTATGCCAGTGGGCTTTGAAATTTGAAATTTGAAAGGGACTTTGAGCCCAATTGTATATTCAATGAAGTTGCAAACAATTAGAGGCTTGCAAATGTAATTCCATTTCATCAAAAAGGCATGTTGAGCCAATTTAATGAATCAAAGCTCTGCTTTTATGTGTATTTGATGTTCAAATTGTGCTTCTGATTTTTTAATTGCTGTGTGTTTGAATTATTTTAGCTAGAGCTGTTGCGTATGAGGGTCTAAGAGCCTGTTGAGCTTGTGGTTTCGTTGTGAAAGAAATTTGCAGAGGATCAAGAGAAGTAATAAAGGCTTAGTGCTAACTTGGAAGTAGCTGGTAGGCACTGCAAATATCTGTGAGATCAAGCAGACGAGGAGGACGACGAAAATATGGAGGTTCAGCGTGCATTCCCAATATCTCCCATACATCTTCGATCTGTTTTTATTTTTCTGTATACCGTGGGACAACTATACTCGGTCATTGCTATAGCTTCCGCATCCTCCTCATCTACCCATATATCCATTTCCGCATCCGCATCTACTTCATATGGTATAAATATTAACTATATTGTATTCGAAAATCATCACCAGCCTGACTTAGGAAAGACCTTCGCCAGCCGTCTTTCCGGTAGCCTAATTTCTCATGGACTACGAATCGGCAGTATCGAAACAGCTTCCGTCCATATAGCAATTTTCTCTAAGAATTATGCTAAGTCAAGTTGCTGTCTCGATCATCTCCTGATTATGTTGAAGTCCGGGACACCCATTATTCCCGTGTTCTACGATGTTAAGCCTCGGATCTTCGGTGCCATGTAATGTATGTTCCAGTCCTGCGCACGTTCCGGTGGACGCCAGTCAAAAATGGAGTCCTGTATGGTGAAGACCTGCGCATGCTGGAAAAGGAGAAAACATTTGATCCGCAAACTTGTCAGGAGAGGCCGCAATACGACTCCAATATAATTACAGGAAGGAGTAAGGCTCTTTTTTATGCTTCAGGAATATGCGGTTTCGAGCGGGTGGCCTATAATGTGTAAGGCCTCCAACTCTCCCTCATAATCGTAGTTTCTAATTTCTTTTGGGATTGACAGGTATATGACAATTTGTTTGAGTGACATTTTCTTAAGAAAAAAATTATTGTTTCAGTGACGAGGGTCGCCTGGTCGAAGATGTCGTTAAACATGTGTTGAGTACTTTAGAACCCAAAACACCCATCCAGTACGATGTGTTCTTAAACCATCGTGGCACGGATGTTAAGAACACTCTGGCCAGCGATCTGTACTATCGCCTCCGTAATAACGGGTTGCTAGTCTTTTTCGACAAGGAGGAGTTGCAGAAAAGAAACAGAATAAATTACCAGATAGAAAACGCCATTAAAGTCGCCTCTGTTCATATTGCCATTTTCTCTACAGGCTATGCCGAATCAGAATGGTGTATGGATGAGCTTGTACTTATGATCGAATCCGAGTCAATCATTATTCCAGTCTTTTACGATGTAAAACCTACAGACCTTTGGTGGAATCATGTAGAAGGTATGAACGGAGTGTATGCTGAAGCCCTGCGCAAGCTCAAAGAGAAAAAATATTTGATCCTGAAACTCATCAAGAGAATGTGCGGTACGACTCCAACACCATGAAAATATGGGAAGAGGCTATGAAGGAAGTTACAGGGAGAGTCGGCTTCGAGCTGGAGAGATATGACGGGTGAGACCTCGACCTGCAACTCTCCCTCTTCGTTTTAGCTTTTTTAATTTGTTGGAATCAGCAGTATATCACACTTTATTTATATAAGCGTTTCTTACTAGTAGTTTCATTGTGAATATTTTTTTAGTGAGGAGGGGCAACTGATCGACAATGTCGTCGTAGAAGTTGTTAAAACAAAAGTAAAGGAACACTGACAAAAGCTTTTGAAAGAGCAATGTTAGAAGAACAATGTTAGCAGCAGCGAACGGGAGCGGTATCCAGTTGTGGCTGATCCGGGTGACCCGATCGCACATGAGCCAATCCAGTTATAAAAGAAACACAGCACAGCTTTTATTATTAATGGAAGAGCTTTTATGCTATTTAAAAAACACAGTTTTGGTGCATTTTTTTTATATTCTAGTCTCTTACATATTTTGGGTTGGACAGGGAGGTTTCTAATTTCCACTTTGTTTTTAATAGATAGGTTATTGGGTTTCCAATTTCTGATTCTGGTTATTAATGGGAGGGAGAGATCTTTATGTTAATTTTATGCTTATAGTACACCGATATTTTTTGCATATAATTTAAATATTTTTCTTAATATCATCTTTAAAACATACATGCTAAATATTTTTCTTAAAATTATTATTTTAAAACACACATGCTAAGTTCTTCATATGAATTTGACCTTCATATGAATTTTTCATATGAATTTCTCACCTTTTAAAGAAGATCAACTTACACAGAGATCAAATTAGATCAAATTAAGTTGGATCTCGCTTTTTATTTGATGCCAAAGACAAAGCAGCTGGGAGATCTTTAAACGCCTCACAGTAATGTGACTCGATAACAAAATGTAGAAATGTGGATCACTTCAATTAGCTGAATGCAATTTATATGTTTTTAGTAGTTCTATAATTTTAGATGATATGGACGATTAGCTGAATGCATTATTGTACATGATATGGATCATGTTAATTAGCTGAATCAATAGATATATTTTTTCAAGTAGTTTTCGAAATTGCTAATTGCAATATATATGGTTTCAGTGGTTTTCATACTTTTAGATGATATGGACCATGTTGATTAGCTGAACACCTTTATTGTAGATGATATATATCATGCTAATTAGCTGAATGCATTATATATCTTTTTAATAGTTATCATAATATAAGATGATACGGATCATGTTGATTAGCTGAATGCATTATTGTTATTATTGAAAGATCCATCGTTTTTGTAGTTCATCAATTATATATATATAACTGACTCTAGGCAACGGATATGTAGGCTCTTATCACGATGAAGAACATAGCGAAATGATACTTAATGTGAATTGCAGAATCCCGTGAATATATATATAATATTTTTTATATTTATGTTAATATAATCGGCAAAGTCGGCTTCATGGTTATACTAGATAATTACGTAAGCAAACAGTGGTGCTACCCTCTCACTGGTCGGAATGGTTTCTTTGGAGACCAATACTTTGATCTAGAGGCTTGGATTCAAGGGCTTGAAACGATGGTGTTCAACTTCAAGGACGGCCTTAATGTCATAGCCGAAGCATGATTAGGAGAGCACCCGTTAGGAAAAGTAATTTATGTTTTTATGAAGGAAATTAACTTGTCATTTTTTATGTTGTCTCGTTGAATGTGAAGGGGTCGAACAATCCTATGGCCATGGTTTTCATTTCCATCCCCTCAATATTTTTCTTGGTTTCTGTGTAATCATTTCACCGCCCCTATGTAAACGGTGAATCGGTGGGTTGACCCTTCAAGACTCAAGGTTTAAGTACCGATCACTATTTTTGTCTTACATTGCTTAAACGGTGGTTGCCTTAACCTTTGAAGGAAGCAAGACAACATCACCGCCATTGATTAAACCTTTTAGAAGATCGAAGGGGCATTTTGTTAGTGTTTAAATATTAAGTTTGTAAACTTGTATGATTTCTTGATTTCAATTTGACTAAAAGCAGTAATTATTTGATTTTACCAATTCCCTGTCCCATATTTATTCAGAGTTTACTTGTTTAAAAGTGCGCGGAGTTATTTAGTTTTTTCAAAACTCCGAACCCAAAGTTGTGGGCCCAAAGCGTGATCACATTTCGCATTTCGGGTGTAGTTGTTTTGTTTTTACGTTGGGTATTAGTAAATGCCGAACCCCGAATTCAAACAAGCCTCGTTTCACATTTCGGCAATAATTGTTTTGTTTTTTGTGTTAAGTGTTCGTAAGTACCGAAACCATTTCACGATTCGGCAATTGTAGTTTTGTTTTGTTTTGCATTGTGTGTTTGTAAACACCGATATCCGACTGTAGACATGCCTGCGTTTTTCACATTTGGTATTAGAGCCAACAATCTATTCTGCTATTGCTTAAGTTCATTGCAGATTATCCCTGTTTGTGCCCAAATTTTACTGCGCGAGAATTTATTTGATTTCTTTCAAACTTTTATAAATGGCTGCGTCTGGTAACAGTTTTTCTCAGATTCAGGTTCCTGTCCTGAGCGATAAGTCATATGATTCCTGGTATATTTGGATGAGGATGATTTTGCGTTCTTAGGATTTGTGGACTTATGTTATTGATAGTTATGTCGAGCCAGTTGATGCTGCAGCAGAATTGACTCTATCTAATGCTGATCATATTTTACTGAAGGAAAACAGGGAGAAGGATAATAAAGCTCTTGGATTAATCCAGCAAAGATTAAATGAATCCATTTTTATGAAGATTGCTAGTGCTGCATCTTCGAAGATGGCTTGGGACATTCTTGAAACATGTTATCAAGGTGTGTCCAAGGTGAAGACAGTCAAGTTGCAGGACTTGAGAAGGGATTTCGAAAATCTGAAGATGAAGGATAATGAAAGTGTTGATACTTTCATGACTCAAGTAATGAGTGTTGTGAACCAACTCAGGTAGTATGGAGATGATTTTGAGAATAAAAGATTTATTGAGAAAGTACTGAGAAGTTTACCCAAGAAGTTTGAGTCTGTCGTTGTTTCCATAGAGGAATTTAAGGATTTAAGTCAAATGCAAATTGATAAGTTAATTGGTTCTCTTGTTGTTCATGAATCTAGAATATCCAGATATGAAGAAGGATCATTAGAACATGCTTTCAAATTCTAACTGCATGTTACCAGAGGCAGAGGCAGAAGCAGAGGCAGAGGCAGAGGAAGGTTTCATACTAGTGGAAGAGGAGGTCGATTTTTTGGTCAAAGGGACAACAGAGCTGAATTAGAGCCTGAGCAGAAGTTCTAGCAGAATCCTCCTACTTTAAGAGGGAGCAACAGCAAGATAATCAGAGGTATGATAAAACTAAAGTACAATGTTATTATTGTAAGAAGTTTGGGCATTTTGCTAACAAATGTTAGAAGAAGTAGGCAGATGCTGGAAAGCAGTCTGCACATATCATAAATGAGTCTAAGGATGATCAAAATCCTGTGTTCTTGACTTGTAATGTCACTCAGGAAAGTGCTAATGATATTCGGTTTTTGGATAGTGGTCGCAGTAACCACATGACTGGTAATAAGGATTTATTTTATTTTATTGACAATAGTATTCATTCTGAAGTAACACTGGGAAATGACTGTAAGGTTACAGTTAATGGTAAAGGTGTAGTTCCAGTCTACACTAAGAATAATCAGAGAAGAAATATTGACGATGTTTATTTCGTGCCTGGTCTAAAATGCAATCTTATTAGCATTGGACAACTGTTGGAGAAAAAATATGTATTCTTCAAGAACAAGGTATGTACAATCTATGATAAATTACCCAGCAAATAGTTGATTGCAAGAGTTGAGATGACTAAGAATAGAATGTTTCCACTTGCTATGAGAAATGATTTAAGTGGTTCTTTGAATGCTTATAAAGATGGAAGCTTAGATGTATCTTGGCTATGGCATTTGATATATGGTCATATATATTTTGGTGGCTTACATCTATTATAGAGGAAGCAGATGGTAAAGGGGTTGCCATGTATTCAGGAACCTGCAAGCTCTTGTGAGAGCTGCATACTTGGAAAACATCACAGAGAGAAATTTGTTTCAAGTGTTTCCTACAGAGCAAAAGCTCCATTGGAAATTGTCCACACAGATTTATGTGGACCTATGCAAACACCTTCTTTAACTGGCTATGTTTATTTTATGACTTCCATTGATGATTTCAATAGGAAGACTTGGTTGTATTTGTTGAAACGGAAATCTGAAGCCTTTGATGTTTTTAAGAAGTTTAAGTCTATGGTTGAGAATGAGAGTGGTCAAACAATTAAAATCTTAAGGTCTGATAGAGGAGGTGAATGCAAACTGAATGAATTCATTAATTTTTGTGATCTTCATGGAATTAGAAGGTAGTTTGTTGCTTGATATACTCCATAGCAGAATGAAGTGGCTGAAAGGAAGAATCAAACCATCATGGATATGGCTCGAAGCATGTTGAAAGAGAAGGATCTTTCAAATGAATATTGGGGAGATGCAATTCTTTGCTCTATTTTTATCTTGAATAGAAGTCCAACCAAGACCGTGAGGGATCATGTACCTTAGGAAGCATGGGATGGTAAGCCTTGCAATGTTTCTCATTTCAGAATTTTTGGATGTGTTGCATTTGCGCATGTACCTGCAGAAATGAGGAGGAAGTTGGATGACAGAAGCGAGAGATGTATCTTTGATGAATACAGTGAAGAGTCTAGGGCATATAAACTCTACAATCCCATCACCCAGAAATATGTAATCAACAGAGATGTTCAATTTAAAGAAGATGAAGCCTGGGATGGAAGTATTGACAAATCAATTTCAGAGGGAGCTGTGTTTCCCTGTGAAGATGATGATGGAGTTGAGCAGGCTGAAGGAGTTGGACAGATGGTTCCACATGCACATATGCCTGCAGCAAGAATTCCAACAAGACAAGCACTAGAATTCCTCCCATCTCAATTTAGAATGCCCAGTGCTCATGAGCGTGGTGAGCCATCTGGACATGGTGGACATCATTTAGATTCACAGGTAAGCAGTGAATCAAATCCCACTTTAGCTTCATTAAGAAACAAATTTAAAGGATAGAAGACTAGAAGCTTAAGAGAATTGTATGATCAGAATGAAGAAGTAGATCAGATTTCAAATTTTGCATTTATGGCATGTGATCCTATAATTTTTTATGAAGCTGCTAAAGAGGATGTATGGATAAAAGCAATGGATGAGGAGATTGATTCCATTGAAAGAAATAACACATGGGATCTTGTGGATTTACCTGAAGGTAAGAACAATATTGGTGTTAAGTGGGTTTATAAGACTAAGTTGAATGCAGATGGTGAAGTTGAAAAGCACAAGGCAAGACTTGTAGCTCAGGGGTTTAGTCAACAACCCGGTATTGATTACAATGAAACATTTTCTCCTGTAGCAAGAATTGACACTATGAGGATGGTCTTAGCTATTGCAGCTCAGAATAGATGGATCATGCATTAGATGGACGTCAATTCTGCATTCTTGAATGGATATTTGGAAGAAGAGGTTTATGTAAGACAACCTCCAGGTTATGAGATTGATAAACACAGAGATAAAGTTTACAAGTTAAGGAAAGCTTTATATGGATTGAAGTAGGCATCCAGAGTTTGGTATAGCAGGATTGATGAATACCTAGTCAGTGTTGGATTCAGCAGAAGTCCAAGTGAACAAAATCTGTATACAAAGGTAAACCAGAATGGTAAAATTTTGATTGTATGTTTGTATGTTGATGACCTGATTTTTACTGGAGATCTATCTGTAGATGATTTTAAAAATGCCATGAAAACAGAGTTTGAGATGACTGATTTAGGATTGATGAAGTATTTTCTTGGAATTGAAGTGGATCAATCTGATGATGGAATTTTCATTTATCAAACTAACTATGCAAATGAAGTATTGAAAAGGTTTAGAATGTTGAATTGTAAACCAACTGCAACACCTATGGAAACTGGTATTAAACTTAGAAAGTATGATGATGGATCATATGTTGATCCAACTCTGTATAAGAGGTTGGTTGGAATCCTTATGTAATTAACAACAACCAGACCTGATATCATGTTTGTTGTAAGTTTGATTTCGAGATTCATGGAGACTCCGAAGAGTACTCATTGGCAAGCAGGAAAGAGGATCCGATACACATCAAGCTTAAACTTTGAGTTGATCAGATATAATGATAGTGATTTTGCAGGTTCCATTGATGACTGGAAAATCACATCTGGGTATGTGTTCAATCTTGGATCTGGAGCAGTGGCATGGGCATCAAAGAAACAATCCATTGTGACTCTATCTTCTACTGAGACAAAGTATGTTGCAACAGCTGCAGCTGCATGTCAATCTTTGTGGATGAGAAGGGTCTTGATTGAATTGTTGCATGACCAGAATGATGTAACTCAAATTGTCTGTGACAATAAATCTGCCATTGCACTGTCAAAGAATCACGTTTTTCACAAGCAGAGTAAGCATATTGATACAAGGTATCATTTCATTCGAGAGCTGGTAAATGATAAAGAAATTTTTGTTCAGTTCTGCAGATCTGAAGAACAATTTGCAGACATATGTACAAAACCTTTAGGAAATGAATTATTTAAAATCCATAGAAGAAACATTGGGGTCTACATGCTGTAATGCATTGTTTATAGCAAATTTTTTTTACTTGTTTTAAAGTTTGTTTGGCTCTAAAATGATTAAGAGGGAGTATGTCAGAAAGTAATCATTTCACCGCCCCTATGCAAATGGTGAATCGGTGGGTTGACCCTTCAAGACTCAAGGTTTAAGCACCGATCACTATTTTTGTCTTACATTGCCTGAACGGTAGTCGCCTTAACCCTTGAATGCAACAAACCAGCATCACTGCCATTGATTAAACCTTTTAGAATATCGAAGGGGCATTTTGTTAGTGCTTAAATACCAGAGTCGAAATTGTAATCAGATATAGCTTGAAAGCATTTTGAAAATAATTTTCTATTTGTATTCGGAGGTGTTCTCTCCGTTTACACTTTGTTTTTACTAAGTTTGTAAACTTGTATGATTTATTGATTTCAATTTGACTAAATGCAATAATTATTTGATTTTACCGATTCCCGGTCCCATATTTATTCAGAGTTTACTTGTTTGAAAGTGCACGGGGTTATTTAGTTTTTTCAAAACTCCGAACCCAAAGTTGTGGGCCCAAAGCATGATCACATTTCGCATTTTGGGTGTAGTTGTTCTGTTTTTACGTTGGGTATTAGTAAATGCCGAACCCCGAATTCAAACAAGCCTCGTTTTGCATTTCGGCAATAATTGTTTTGCTTTTTGTGTTAGGTGTTCATAAGTGCCGAAACCATTTCACAATTCGACAGTTGTAGTTTTGTTTTGTTTTGCATTGGGTTTTTGTAAACGCCGATACCCGACTTCCAACGTGCCTACATTTTTCACATTCTGTACATAGAATGACTTGATTTTCTGATTATTGTTGAGTCCCAAATTGTCCACACTTCAAAACCTTCACTCTCAACTACCCATTTGCTTATGAGCCTCCATTCCCAAGCCCCAATGTTGATTTTCTCTACAACATTTCCCTGGGATTGAGTACATTGAAGGTTGGAGGGTGAAAGGAAGTATAAGGGTAGAAACAACATTTCAATTTTCCAGATGTTTTGATTTTTTGGCAACGCAAAGATTTTGAGCACTTGTAGGCTTGCCATGCCATGGGCTTGTGTTGTTTCTCTATGACCACCTTGTGTTATTTCTCTATCACTATGTAGGAGAATGTATCTGAACTTGTTTATGAGTGGGAGGATCAAGACAAACAGTGAGTTTTTTTATCATATAAGAGACAAATAGAGTAAATTTGGTTGACACACAAACCAAGCTGAGAAAACATTGATTTTTTCTCTCATTTGTAGGTCCATGTAATAATTTTTTGCATGTGCTATTCTAGGAAAGCTTGCATAGATATTTGAGGCATTGGATTTTGTATCAAGACATGAGAATATAGCACAGAGCTAGAAGGAAACAAAGACATAAAATATGTAGCAAGATCAGAGAAGAAAAATAAGAATCTTGATCTAGGGATGGTCTAAATGTATGACATTTCCTTATTGCAAGAGATGTTACTGTCTTTTTGCACTGTCATTTATGAAATTTGGGTCTTTTTCAATTTACCTTATGAGATAATTACAATTTTGATACCCTGTCGTAGATGAATAATATAATCCCACAATTATATTTTTTTATTAGACTTAATATTGTGTTTCATAGAAATTTCCTGGCTTATGTTAAACATATATAACACTATATTACAATTCATATAAGATTTAAAAAACTGAAGAACTTAGAATCTATCAAAACAATTCAAAACAATTATGTGAGAAATGTTAGAATCCATAAACACGTGCTATAGAAAACAACGAACATAATTTACAGAAAACAATGAACATAATTTGATAGATGAGTATTAAAACATGTCATTGGAAAAAAACACTGCTACTCTAAAATACCTTTAACTTCCCTCTCTCCCCTCTCTCTTATAAAAGGGCATACTAGGGTTTACAAAAATAGGTTTTCATGTGACCATAATTTGATAGATGGGTATTAAAACCTGTCACTGCTTTTATCAATTTTAACCATGAAAAAAGCATTGCTACTCTAAAATACCTTTAATACCTTTAAAGTGCTAGCTGCTAGACTCAACATTTAATCAATAAATTCACACCTCTCCCTTATCTCTTATAGAAGGGCACACTATGGTTTACAAAAATAGGTTTTCATGTGAATCAAACTCAAAAATAGAATTCTTTTTATCTTAGGTCAAAGTCATAAATATGATTTACTAAAAATAAAACCAAACTAATTTTTATTTTTATTTTTATTCGTGGTCTATTTTAAAATTTTGATTCCTCGTCTATTTTTAATTGGTGGCACATGCCTATAAGATTGGCTAGTGGTGGCCCATGTCTTATCTAAGGCTAGTTGTCAAGCGCATCATGCATGTTCTCTCCATTCCCTCTCCTTCTATAACTCAAGAGTGGTGTGCCTCCTTCTTCAGAAGTGTGATGCATCCCACTAGATTCTACAAGACATAATATAGTGTTGTTAAACATGTGCCTATATTTTCTACTATAGAATATTGTTTGAGGTACTTTTACTAACACTCCCTCTTATTGAGGAAAGTGTTCTCCACTACACCAAGTTTCCCTGAACATCTCAAAATTCTCTTTTGTAAGTGGCTTAGTCAAGATATTATGAAGTGGTACTTGATCTCAATATGCTTAGATCAATCATGAAATACTAGATTTTTAGAGAGTCTGATACAACTCTAATTGTCACAGTTAATCACAGTAGCATCCAAAGTCCAATATGTCAGCTCTGTTAATAACTTGCGAAGCTAGATGGCTTCACAACTAGTAGAGCTAGCTGCCATATATTCTACCTCTATTGAACTAAGTGCTACAAAAGTTTGTTTCCTACTAAACTAGGAAACCATACACAATCCTAAATTGAAACAACACCCTGGAATTTTCTTCTTGGCAGTAGCACTATTTTTCCAATCATAATCTGGAAAAACTTGCAACGCCACCTCTCCATCGCCAACATATCTCAACCCAAAATGCACCATGCCCTTAAATACCAAAGAATGCATTTTTTTGCAACCTAATGGACCTGCCTAGGCTGCACAATGTACGAAATTGTTGACTGCAAAACAAACGACATTCCTTGTGTCTACTAAGTACATGAGAGAACCTATCAACTTCTTGTACATAGATGGATCAACCAAATCTAAATCAGAATCAACAAAGGAATTTATATTTTCTACCATAGGAGTAGCCATGGGTTTGTTATCCATCATATGAAATGTTTTCATAATCTCGACTGCATACTTACCTTGTCCAAGAAAAATTCACTTGGACTTTGCCACATCTTCAGACCAAGAAAGTAGTGCATCAAGTCAATGTCCTTCATGTAAAATTTTATTATCAACTCTGCCTTACACCATTCTATGGGTTTCTTTGAAATTCTTGTAAGTATAAGATCGTCTATTGACTAAAACAAGTAGATTGGAATGATCAACCAAATAGTAAATATCAGAATCTACATATTTCTTAGTGAAATCCAAACCTAACATATGATGATCAACTCTGGAGTACCATGGATGTGCTGCCTGTTTCAACCCATAAAGGGCCTTTTTCAACTTGCAAAAATGGGTCTTCCACCCATGCACCTCAAACCTTTTTTCCTAGTTTATGCATATCTTCTCCTCAATCAACCCATTAAGTAATGATTTCTTTACTTCCATTTGATATAAAATCCAATCAAGGATTGTCATTAAAGACATAATAAATCTGATAGAGGTATACATGGAAATGTGAGCAAAAGTCTCTTCATATTCAACTCCCTCTTTCTAGTAGAACCCTCTAGCCACAAATTGAGCTTTGTATTTCTCTATGTTTCTATCTACTACATGCTTAACCTTGTACAACTGCTTAGATTCAATTACTAACTTTCCCTCTGTTCTAGGAACTATCTCCCACACAACATTCTTCATGATGGATTTGTACCCCTCCATCATGGAATTTTCCCATACCTACTTCCTCATTTCCTCCTCATAACTAGAATATTGTGTATCAATAATGGAAGACATCTTTGTAAAATAACTAGGGAATGTTTTAGGAGGATGGTAGACTACAAAGGAAGTAGATGATGCACTAAATTTCTTTGTTACCTCTTGCAATTTCTAGGTGATCCATCTAGGCTTTATTGTTGAGCTAGAAGGTAAAGAGGCACCCCTTGTACCTTCGAAATCTTTCTCATCTGAATCTAGTTTTTCTTATTTTTGCAGATCTATTTCAGGGACATCAATCTCTTCTACCCCCATGGTCACTACTAGAGTTTATTGAGACTTAGATGAGCATGCATCCTCGTCAAACTTGACATCTATTCTCACAACTACCTTCCATTGAGATGGAATGTGGACTCTATAATCTTTTGAGGTCTCACTATAACCTACAAATATGCCCTTCAAACTAGAAGGTTCAAACTTGGTCCATTTCTCATTAGGAATATGAATGTAGATGAGACAATCAAAATCACAAAGATGTGATACCCGAGGCTTCTCACTTGTGAATGCCTCCTTTGGTGTCTTGCCCTTCAAAAATCTATGAAGAAACTTGTTTAGAATATAGAAAAATTTAAGACTTCCTTTCGGCAAAATGTACATGGGAAAATCCATATCATCAGTCATGTTTTTGGTTGTTTCTATGAAAGATATGTCCTTCCTTTCTACAACCCCATTCCGCCAAGGGTTGTAGAGAATTTCCAACTCCTTCTTGATCCCTAATTCCCTGCAAAAGGTATCAAACTCCTTGGAGGTATAATCCTCTCCATTTTTATACCTTAACACCTTAATCCTTTTACCTTTTTTATTTTCTACAAAAGCCTTCAACTCTTGAAACTTCCTTAAGACGTCATCTTTGGACTTCATGAAGTAAGTCTAGGACTTCATAGAAGAATCATGAATAAAAGATACATAGTAAATGTTACCTGATAAGGAAGTTGAAGACATGGGTCCACATACATTTGAGTTGATTAGGTCAAGAATATCTCTTGACCTTTTCTTGCTACTAGGAAAAACAACCTTCACATGCTTTCCAAGTGCACAAACCTTGCACACTCCTTTCTCCTCAATGTTCAAGTTTGGAAATCCCTACACCATGTTCTTCAAGATTGATAACACTTCATAATGCAAGTGACCTAGTACCTTGTGTCAAATCTTGTACAAGTTGTCATTTTCATGCAATAAATCTCTCACATGATCCTATTGCAATATGTATAGACCACCCTCATGAACACCTCTAGTCAACACCTAACTAGGATCTGAGCATGTGTTTTGGATGAGGACTTTCTAATCATCAAAATCAACCATATATCTAATATCTTTCATCACTAAAAATGAAAGGATATTTTTAGTTAATCCAAGTACATACAAAATGTAGATTTTAACCTTGTACAATATTTTACTGCAAACATATTTTCAATAAAAGAATAAAAAAGATACAATGGAAAATACACACATTACACAGATATTTTCCCCCCTGGAAATGCAAACTGCGAAAACCAACATATTCTATATTCATTCACATCATACATTGTTTACAATACAATATACATATAGGAGTCAACAACATCCAAAACCCTAATCCAATGACTTGGATTACTCAACAACTCTAATACCTTAACCAAAAATAGGAAACCACCGGAGAGAAACCATGTGCCGAAAAACCACCCAAAAACGGACACGAAAAACTAGTAAAAAAATGAACACTAGTTCTAGTCATGCAAAGAATATAACACATACCCAACATTCTCCCACTTGTTGTTTTTTTTTTCATACAGGGGGCTATAAGATTACATAGTCAACAATCTAGAGCAGAAATGCCCATATATCCTCTACACCAAGAGAACTTCTCAGTGCTCACAGATTTTGTTAATGAATATGCAACATTCTTCAAAGTGTCCACCTTCATCAACAACACCTTCTTTTCTTCAACCATGTCTCTCACAAAGTGATATTAAACATCAATATTATTTGTCTTTGAATCTATCCTTACAACTTGTTGTACCAACCCAATACCTAAACACAATCTATGTAACCATACTGCTTCCTTGCTTGCATGAGTGGCTTCCATGTATTCATCTTCTGTAGTTGAAAATGACACTACAAACTATTTTTTTCTTGTTTTTTACAATGACCTTTTTACACATTGCTCAACTCATAAAACATAGTGCACCATCAAATTCCTTGTGAAATTTCAAGAAAAATGAGTTTAAACTTCATATAATTTCGTCAAAGAATCTCTTGGCATGCATTACGATGCAAGCCCAAGGTCTTGATACCTTTGCATGAACCCTGAGACCCAATTCGTACTCTGCAAATGAATGTCTATACTTGCCTCAATCCATGCACCCATTAAATAGGGCGTGGGCCCAACCTATTACCCACACCTTACGTGACCCTTTAATTGTGGTTGGTTGCATTGGTTGTAATAACATAACCAAATAGCACAATGGTAAATTCTCTATATGTAAATTCATTGGTTGGTGGGAGGTACGAGGTTCAATCCCCATGGACTCCATTTATTTTGGGCATATTACATTCATACGATAATAAATACATTGTTAACCGATGGTATATTCGATGGGACAGTTGGCCATGATGGTTAGCATATGTTGTTAAGTCGTTTGAGTCAGTGCTTGGAGGTCGTAGGTTTGAATCCGCCAAGCCCCAACAATTTTGATACCCATCCCAACTTGGGCCTATGAAGGTGCCACATGGCACCATTTCATTGGCTCACGTTGTAGCCTACTATTGGACTATGCCAATTGTACCTGCCACATGTGCATATGGACTGCCACATCACTTGTTTACCTATCAGCCACACAATCATATGGATTTCCATGTGTTAGTGTGTTATTGGTCCAAATGGACCCCTGAAAAGTCCATTTTCGGGTGACACATGGCACGTTGTCGTTTTGCCACATCACCTTTCTGATGTCACTCTACATCATACTGACGTCATCCTGAGTTGTACGGACATAACATGTGTCCCTTTGACTTTTTTCCTATTTGACCTGAACTTTTACCATCCATAACTGTTGCATACAAACTCTGTTTGAAGTGATTTTTGCACCATTGGAAAGCTATCTTCGAGATCTACGCATTAATGTCATTTTTTAGAGCATTTTAGATGATAAAATCTTTAGCATTTTTTAATCCTTTTGAACCTCTGTGAGCGATCTGGATCCTCTTAGACCTCTATGAGCGTTTTGAATTCTCCTTGATCATTCCTCCCCATTGGAATCCTTTTGGACCACCAAAATTTTTTATTACTCAACAACTAAGTGAGGGTAAAACTCCCTCACCCTTTCGATCTCAATCCAATTTTATTTGCTTGGTTTTATGTCTCTAAGTCCACTTCCAATTGAGACCTCTTTATTTATTATCAAATGCTTGTTTTTTACAATGACATTTTTACACATTGCTCAACTCAAAAAATGGAGTGCACCATTGAATTCCTTATGAATTTCAAGAAAAATGAGTATAAACTTCATATAACTCGATCAAAGAACCTCTTGGCACACATTATGGTGTAGTCTCAAGGTCTTGATACCTCTGGAACGAACCCTAAGACCCAATTCGTACTTTGTAAATGAATGTATGCCATTGCCTCAGTTCACGTGCCCATTAAATAGGGCATGGAAACACACATTACACTGACATTTTTCCCTTGGAAATGCAAACTGGAAAAACCAGTATATTCTATATTCATTCACATCATACATTGTTTACAATACAATATACATATAGGATTCAACGACATCCAAAATCCTAATCCAATGACCTGGATTACTCAACAACCCTAATACCTTAATTGGAAATAGAAAACCACCGGAGAGAAACCATGTGCCGAAAAACAGCAAAAAAATGGACACGAAAAACTAGTAAAAAAATGAACACTAGTTCTAGTTGTGTAAAGAATATAACACATACCCAACATTCTCCCACTTGTTGTTTTCTTTGCATACAGGGGGCTACAAGGTTACAAAGTCAACAATCAAGAGCAGAAATGCCCATATATCCTCTACACCAAGAGAACTTCTCAGTGCTCACAGATTTTGTTGATGAATCTGCAACATTCTTCAAAGTGTTCACCTTCATCAGCAACACCTTCTTTTCTTCAACCATGTCTCTCACAAAGTGATATTGAACATCAATATTCTTTGTCTTTGAATGATAAGTTGGGTTCTACACCAAAAAAATTGCACTCTAATTGTCACAATCTATCCTTACAACTTGTTGTACCAACCCAATACCTAAACACAATCTATGTAACCATACTGCTTCCTTGCTTGCATGAGTGGCTTCCATGTATTCATCTTCTATAGTTGAAAATGCCACTATAAACTATTTTTTGCTTGTGTTTTAAAATGACCTTTTTACACATTGCTCAACTCATAAAACATAGTGCACCATCGAATTCCTTGTAAAATTTCAAGAAAAATGAGTTTGAATTTCATATAATTTCATCAAAGAACCTCTTGGCATGCATTACGATGCAATCCCAAGGTCTTGATACCTTTGCATGAACCCTGAGACCCAATTCATACTCTGCAATTGAATGTCTATACTTGCCTCAATCCATGCACCCATTAAATAGGGCACGGGCCCAACCTCTTACCCACTCCTTACGTGACCCTTTCATTATGGTTGGTTGCATTGGTTGTCATAACACAACCAAATAGCACAATGGTCAACGCTCTATATGTAAATTCATTGGTTGGTGGGAGGTATGAGGTTCAATCCCCATGGACTCCATTTATTTTGGGCATATTACATTCATGCCATAATAAATACATTATTAACTGATGGTGTATTTGATGGGAAAGTTGGCCACGATGGTTAGCACATGTTGTTAATTCGTCTGAGTCAGTGCTTGGAGGTCGTAGGTTTGAATCCGCCAAGCCCCAACAGTTTTGATACCCATCCCAACTTGGGCCTATGGAAGGTGCCACATGGCACCATTTCATTGGCCCACATGGTAGCCTACTATTTCACTATGCCAATTTTACCTGCCACATGTGCATATGGACTTCCATGTCACTTGTTTACTTATCTACCACACAATCGTATGGACTGCCATGTGTTAGTGTGTTATTGGTCCAAATGGACCCCTGAAAAGTCCATTTTTGGGTAACACATGGCATGTTGTCATGTTGACACGTCACCTTGATGATGTCACTCTACATCATACTGACGTCGTCCTGAGTTGTACGGACATAACATGTGTCCCTTTGACTTTTTCCCTATTTGACCTGAACTTTGACCAGCCATAACTGTTGCATACAAACTCTGTTTGAAGTGATTTTTGCACCATTGGAAATCTATCTCCGAGCTATACGCATTGATGTCATTTTTGAGAGCATTTTAAATCAAAAAATTTTAATCAGTTTTTAATCCTTATGGACCTCTATGAGCGATATGGATCCTCCTGGACCTCTATGAGCGTTTTGGATCCTCCTTGAACATTCCTCCCCATTGGAATCCTTTTGGACCACCAAAATTTTTTATTACTCAACAACTAAGTGAGGGTAAAACTCCCTCACCCTTTCGATCTCAATCCACTTTTATTTTCTTGGTTTCACCCCTTTAATACCAACTCGAAGATATTCCACATCACCTCGATGTGATTTCCTAATTCTTCTATCGAGAATAACATATTCCTATAACTCGTCTAAATACTTTGGAGAAAAATCATCAACTGCCAGAACTTGAATACTTTCATCTTCATCCATAATCATAGGAGGCTCGTAAATCTTCAAATTCTCAACATTTACCACTGAATACATTTGCATGTAGGATGGTATATCTAGATGAAAGGAATTAGTACCAATCGTTTCTAAGATATTGAATGGACCATACTAGATTGGTCTAGGCTTTTTACTTTCACCCTTCATTCTGTCCTTGCTGATATGTAACCATACTTGATCACCAACTTGAAACTGATGCTCAACCCAATTCTTGTCATGCCTTGCCTTATATTTGGCTTGTATTTTCTCCAATTGTTCTTATATTGCTTGATGTACCTATTGGATCCTCTAGATTAAAATTTTAGCTTTATCTGTATCATCCTATAAATTTTATTTACTTGCTTCTCCAAAAGAAAAATCCATAGGTGATTTAGGCAAGTACCCTAAACATACTTCAAAAGGAGTTATCTGAGTAGAATAATGCATGACATGATAATAAGCATGTTTTACATAAGTCAAATGTTCATTCCATAACTTAGGATGCTTGTTGCAGTATCCTCGAAGTAAATGTACCACTATTATGTTTACCACATCTATCTGTCCATCTGTCTCTGGATGAAAATTTGTGCTCTTCTTTAACTTAGTGCCATTATCTCCTATAAATGAGACCAAAACTCTCGCAAAAAGTGAGAGTATCGATCTGATATAATAGATGTAGGCATCCCAAAATTAACCCATACATTAACAAAGAACTACTATGTTGTTTTTTCAGTTGTGATATGTTTCTTGCATGGCATTAAAATACAAATCTTAATGAATCTATCCACCATGAAAAATAAATAATCATGACCTGATCTGGACATCAAAAAACTCCCTACAAAATCCATGGACACACTTTTCCATGGCTGAGAAGGTACTGGAAGTGGCATATATAATCTCAACTTTTTGTTGTTAGGATTGCTTGTGGCACACATAACACACCCTTTTACATACATGGAAACTGTATCATTCATTCAAGGCCAATAACAATATATTTGCAACTGTGCTACTGTCTTACCAACCCCGAAGTGACCAGAAATGAGAGATGTATGAGCTTCTTTGATTACATTTACTCTTTCATCCCTGGGTATACAAAGATTTCCAAGATGATATAATAGACTGTCATGCATATGATAATATAATTATTGATTTCCACTAGTTAATGCTTCATACACATCTTTAACATCATCATCCATGGCATATTGTTCAACATAATTTTCATGAGCTAAGAGATTATACCTTAGTATTGTAGATGCATTAATCACTGGTCTTGAAAACATATATGCAACCTTGTTATGAATAAATTTCTTATACTTGATTACCAAATGAAATTGTTGTAAGAAACCCATCCACTTGAAATGTCGTGACTGTTGTAGCTTAGTATGTGATTGTAAATATTGTAATGGCTGATGATATGTATGAATTATGGTCTCCTTTCCCACTAATTAATTATTCAATTTATTCACACATTGTACCAACACATACAATTCCTTATCATATGTTGGATAGTTAATTACTGCTTGAATAAAAGTCTCAAAATGATAACATATAGGTTTACCTCGTTGCATCAATACTACTCCCATGGCATATCTACTTGCATCAGTTTGAATCTCAAATGGCTATTGTAGATCTAGAAGAGCCAAAACTAGTGCAGTGCTTATATTTTCTTTCAATGTCTCAAAGGATTTATGTTGCTTGCCTCCCCATTGAAAGACCTGTTTCACACTCGTTAATGCATGCAGAGGATCTTCTATGAAATATAAAATAGCAATGAATTTTCTCCAGTACTGTACTTATCCTAAGAAGCTCCTGACTTTTGTGGCAGTGGTTAGCTTGGTCCATTTCACAATAACTTCTACTTTTGCAGGATCTATCTTTAGCTCACAATTCCCTACAATGTAACTCAAATATACCAGACATTTTTTGTCAAACTCCCATTTAAACATCTTGATATACAACTTCTCCTTCTTCAAGAATTCAAATATTGTCTTATCATTCATTATATAATCTTCCCATTTTTGACTAAAGATCAATATATCATCTAAGTAGACAATGACAAAATCATCTATGTAATGCATGAACACATCATTCATTACCCTCATAAATGTTGCAAGTGCTTTACATAAGACAAATGTCATAAATAACCATTTGAGCAACCCCTGCTTTGTCTTGAAAGTATTTTTCCATATATCACTTTTTGCAATTCTTATCTGATGGTAACGACTTCTCAAGTCTAGCTTAGTGAAATAGATGTAACATTCTTTAACTTATTCAATAAATAATCAATTCTAAGAAGAATATATATGTTCTTTATCGTGATCTTTTTCAGTGCTCTAAATTCAATACACATCACCCACGTACCATCTTTCTTTGGAACTAATACAATAGGTGAGCCACACGAAGAAGAACTTGGCCTTATGATTCCTTTGTCGAGCGACTCCTGAACTTGCTTCTTTATCTCTGCATTCTCTAGCATTGATCACCTGTACATCCCAATGTTAGGAAGAGGAGCATCATGTTGTAAGTAGATTTCATGTTCAACCTCACTCTTAGGAGGAAACCCTATAGGTTCCTAAAATAGCTCATCATAGTTAGATGTGATCTTTACCAATTCTTGTTTATGACCTAGATCACAACCTGATAAAGTATTTGATACATCTTCTTCTTTTTTCTTCACCACCATGAGAATAAAATATTTACTTTCATTTATGAGTCTCTTCATTTTCCTTGTGCTCACTAAAGAAACATTATTTTTAACAGGATGAGCTCTGACAATAAATTCAATCCCATCCTTGAAAAAGTGATATTTGTTCTCTTCACGGTAGAATATAGTTTTCCTGTCAAATAGATATGGACTACCCAAGACAATGTCACAAATGTTAAGAGGCACAAAATCTAATTCAACCTCATCAAATCACTTAACCATAATTGCAAATATGATCTTACACTGCTTCATTACCTACAAATTAGCATCATCACACACCCAACCTAATGGATATGGTTTTTTATGAGGTTTTTTCTTCGAACCCGACTTCTTAACAATTGCATCAGATATTAAGTTAACATGAGATCCATTGTCAAACAAATTATATATCTTTGTATTCTTTACTATAACCCTGACATGAAAAAGCTCGCTTCTTTTCTTCTGATCAATAACACTTTCCAATTTAGCAGATTAAACTAAAGAATTAGATTTTGAAGTAGATATGTATTTTCTTCCTATTGCTGTGATCTTATATTCGTCTCCTAAATCTGATCTCAGATCCTGTTGAGTTGATGAAACATTCTTTTGTTTCCCCTTACCTTGAGACTTCTTTGGTCGTAATTCTGGATACAACTTCCAATATTGTGCTTCCTCATGCCCTCTTCTCTTACAGTGAGAACATGTAGGTTTTTCTTCAACTTTATTTACTGTAGTTCAGACTTCTTACTCTTCCATTTTCCTTTCAATTTCTTCTCGAACTTGTATGGCTTCTTATCCTTCAACACATTCTTCCCCTTACTAGCCTCTAGATGAATAGCTTGTACTAAGACTTCATCAATGTTAGTAGGGTTAAACATTAATATAGTGTGTTGAAGATATGAGTACATGCCACCAATATACTTCATAAGAGTTTCACAATTATATAATGGAATTCCTAAAGATAATGTTTTCTTCTTAAATTCATGTGTATATACTTGAACATTTTTCCCTTTTCCTTGCCTTAGAAGTTTCCATTCTATAATTGCAGTTTCCACATAAGCCAATGGATAATTTTTTTTTCTAATTGCAGTAGTAAACTCATCCCAAGAAAAATTTACTTTACCCTGTTGAACAATATCAACTTGTGTCTTACTCTCCCACCATATCAAGGTTGTGTCGCTTAATCAGAGAGTAGCCAATTGTATTTTTCAGCGTCGTCCATGATTTGTTGTACCTTGTAATATACCTCTATTTTCTTGATCTAATTGTCCACCTCTTCGCATTCAATTATCCATCATAAATCGATAATTCAAACTTAACATCTAATTTCAATAAAGGCAAATTATGAGTATGAGAGCATGAATAATTCTTAGAGGGATTTTTATTATGAGGAGAGTGTTCACTTGCACCAGAAGAAGATTATGATGAGGATGGTTGTGAAGAGGGTTCTGAAGGTCCACCACCTTCACCTTATGATGGTGAAGAGAGTTCTGAAGGTCCACCACCTTCACCTTCTCCTTCTCCTTTTACCTAAGATTCTTTGTTCCCAGTCTTATGGAATCTCTTATATAAATCATCTATTGTTTCCCTCATTTAGTAAAGTGTAGCCATAATTTCCTCAGATCTCATGGGAGAATATTAACCTTCCTTTCCTTCAGAAACCATGTCTCTCTTACAAAATCTCCTTTGAATCTCGGACTTGTAACTTGCAAGATTTCCTTTACCAAGCTTGAATCTAGATCTTGTAAGCATTCACTAGCAAACAATTGTCAAAACCTGCTCTGATACCAACTTAATCCGAAAAACCCTTAGTTGCTAATTATTTTTTAATTCACATAAACATCTAACTTGATTTTGAAATAATAATGATCGTTTGATTGATTGCATAAAATATGTGATTTTACTTATCTATCCAAATCCACTTTAATGATAAACAACTTGCAATATAACTGAGTGAAAAGAGAACAACTATACCAAATCACATACATAATTTTGTTAATGAAGTTCACCCGATTTGGGCTATGTCTCTGAGTTCGCTTCCAATTGAAACCTCTTTATTTATGCTCAAATCCTTGTTTTTTACAATGACATTTTTACACGTTGCTCAACTCAAAAAATGGAGTGCACCATTGAATTCCTTACGAAATTTCAAGAAAAATGAGTTTAAACTTCATATAACTCGATCAAAGAACCTCTTGGCACACATTATGGTGCAGTCCCAAGGTCTTGATACATCTGGCATGAACCCTAAGACCCAATTCGTACTCTGTAAATGAATGTCTGTCATTTCCTCAGTTCACATGCCCATTAAATAGGGCGTGGACCCAACCTCCTACCTACACCTTACGCGACCCTTTGTGGTTGGTTGCATTGGTTATAAAAACACAACCAAATAACATAATGGTTAACACTCTATATGTAAATTCATTGGTTGGTGGGAGGTTCGGGGTTCAAGCCCTGCATACTCCATTTATTTTGGGGATATTACATTCATACCATAATAAACATATTATTAACCGATGGTATATTCGACGGGATGGTTGGTCATGGTAGTTAGCATATGTTGTTAAGTATTTTGAGCCGGTGCTTGGAGGTCGGAGGTTCCAATCTGACGAGCCCCAACAATTTTGATAACCAACCCAACTTGGGCTTCTAGAAGGTGTCATGTGGTGTCATTTCATTGGCCCACATGGCGGCCTACTATTGGACTATGCCAATTGTACCTACCACATGTGCTTATGGATTGCCACATCAACTACTTACCTGTCTACCACATAGTTGTACGGACTACCACGTGTCAGTCTATTATTGGTCCAAATAGACCCCTAAAAAGTCCATTTTTGGGTGACACATGGCACACTGTCGTGCTTCCATATCACCTTATTGATTTCACTCTATGTCATGTTGACTTGATCTAGAGTTGTACATACATGACACGTGTCCCTTTGAATTTTGACTTTTTCCATGTGTGACTTGAACTTTGACTAGCCATAAATTTTCCATACGAACTTCGTTTGAGGTGATTTTTGCGTTGATGGAAAGCTATCACTGATCTCTACACATTGATGTTATTTTTATAACATTTGAGAAAAAACAATCGATCATTTATGAATCATTTTGGACCTTTGTGAGAATTCTGGATCCTCCTGGACCTCTATGAGCGTTCTGGATCCTCCTAGATCACAGAGTTCGTTTTCTTGAAGATTTGATCCTAGTCCTATGAGTTTATAATCCTAGGGTTTGAAATCTTCACTTTTCTTGAATATCTAAGTCCAAATTTAAGGTGTGTCTTGACTCCATTTTCCCAAAGAGATAAAAATGACACTAGTCTTTTGATTGCAGGTGATACTAAAACCTCTCTCTCTGTCTCAAATCAACTTGATAGCTTAGATACCTAACCCCATTCCCATGCTCATTCTAACCCAATGCTTAGCAATCTAAAACATTTAATTGTTGTTGTTATGAATTTTTGTTCCAACCAACAAGGCTTGATTAGATTATCGATAACTTACTTAATATCATGGTTAAAGAAATCTGAAATCCTTATTTGAAATTTGGATATTCTTTTACTAATTAAGAGGCATATTTTAAGAATTTATTAGATAATTT
The DNA here is from genome assembly GCA_009831015.1 of Picea engelmannii. Taxonomy (NCBI): domain Eukaryota; kingdom Viridiplantae; phylum Streptophyta; class Pinopsida; order Pinales; family Pinaceae; genus Picea; species Picea engelmannii. Next base: position 153,198 of record ML787473.1, on the reverse strand, counting down.
TAAGAGTTGATTTCTTGTTTCTATTGCAAAATATACTTTGTTGATATAATATTGTTTATTCTACAATTTCATTCCAACAACTCTCTTACTTGATTGCTAGTGTTCTAGAGGTGATTACTAATTTGTTTAAACTTGGTAATCGTTGTTATATGCCTTGGAACACTTTTATCATACACATGTACAACAAATTACCTCGTCTAAACTCTTCTTAACCTTTCTCGTTTCCTTAGACCTAGTCTATCTTACCAAGTGACCAAGATAGGAGGCCATAGACTTGCCTTTAGCTTGCTATATGATCCCTTGAGGTCACAAGAAAATACTCCCTTGTGTTCGATCCTCATCCATCACTAAAATGAGGGAAGTACTTAGCTAGGTGACAGTGACATTTACTTCCAATTGTTACACAAGTTTAGCATCTTGTGAAGACTTTGCAAAAGTGTTAAATCATGTGATAACACAGCTAATGATCTGCATGAATCTGTAACCATTTTTGGGCACCATGATTTAAGATTTTCCCTACTGTAAATCCTATAAAAATGACACATGATGTAATACCGAATAAGGTTAAGATGCTAGAATCATAATGAGCATTTGGATTTAGTAGAGTTCATGTAAATGTAAGTCAAATTAGTTGTAGGGTTGTCATTGCATATGAGCAAGAGAGTATGATAATTGTTTTTTAGGTGTAGACCAAGGTTATTCATGTTACTTTTTATTTGTTGAAAGAATAAAACAAAAAGTGAGCCGAAGTTGCTCAAGGAATGTTGGTTTTCCCTATTAAGGGTTTCTAGGGAAATCTCTGTGAACAAATGTGTGATTGCCATTATTTATTTTCTATTTAATTCGATGTTCTCTTTTATGGTTGGTTTAGTGAGATTAATTTCTCTACAAACAAAACCCGAAAATCTCTTTGTTTAGGTACAGTAAGTTAAGGTGTCATAATACTTTATTCAATTTTGTAACATCCAACATTTTGAACAATACCTTTAAATGAATATTTTATTTCAATGTACAAAAATGTTATCAATATATATAGACAAAGTTAACAAAAGTTGAAATTATACTAAATTATTTGAATTTAATTTTATAATTAAAAAGTTATGTGCATATAATGATAAGTTAAAAGTCAAAATTTTCATAATTAATAAGTTACAAAATAATCATTTTATACATAATTTTAAATTATTTTTCATTTTCATATAAAAAGAATAACTTATTTTAGTTTATGAATAACTTATTTTAGCTTATCAATTTAAAAAAATAAAATAAAATGAACTTTTTAAATAATTATAATTAAATAAAGATAAATTAAAAGTTAAATGTCTTCAAAATAATATTTATATTTAAATAAAGATCAATTAAAAATTAAATTTAATTATAAAATAATTATTTTATATAAAAAAATTAAATTATTTTTTATTTTCATATGAAAATATACTTAAATAAAGATAAAGTAAAAATTAAATGTCTTCAAAATAATATTTATATTTAAATAAAAATAAATTAAAAATTATTTTTTTCACAATTAATGAATTATAAAATAATTATTATATATATATAATTTTAAATTATTTTTTTATTTATATCTTAAATATATTTTATTTGAGTAGATCTAATAGTTAAGAATATGTGTTTTTCCTGAAAGATCACAAATTCAAATCCAAAAAAATCTGATATCAAAAGTAAACTAATTAAACAAATAAAAATAAAAAATAAATAAAACTAAACACAAAAAGTTAAAAACAACTGTCAAATCAACACTTTCCTGACAACTTCTTTGAATAGATGACCAACAAAATAATTGCAAGTCACACGAAACAATATCCACCCTACTGTAAAGTCATTAAAACTCTATAAGTAGATGGATATACTCATATTATATGGATCCCCATAGATCGCATGGCATCATGTGCATATTCTCATCACCACGCTCCTTCCAAGTTCCCATCAACTGTGTTTACATTTCCCATCAGCCCTACGATTTATGATTCCTACGATATACGATATTAACTTCGTCCATTTTCCATCTATCCCTTCAACTTTACGCAATTTCCGTTATGGACAGATTGCTCAGTTGGTAGTGCGAAGAATTTAAATGCGATGGGATGCTTGATTTTAATTTCAAATTCAAAATTTAAATGTTTGCATCTACTGTTTTGCGTTTTTACTCAATCTTATTAAGTTGAAAGGTTTCTTAGTCGTCCTCCAAAATCAATGACTTAGATTTATTGTTGATAACTTCTTTGCATTTATAAATGCATCAATTAACCTGTTTACTTTTTAACATTTACCTAATCATATTAAAAAATTACTGTAACGTCATATGATTGCCACATTTAAATGATTAACTTTTGAAATTTTTCAACTGTCCGAAAATTTCATTATCTGTCTAAATTAGCAGGACGTTTCATTTCTCATTCTCTACCTCATTCTGTGTTTCGGCGTTCACCAACCGCTAACTCGCGGCTGTGCTAATTTTAAAAAGACTATGTTCAATTCATTTAGACGCAGAGCGATGGAAGAAAGATAAAATAAGAGTCGACTGGAGGTTATGGCCGCGATTACCCAGGGCGAATACGGTGCAGCAAATGATATGTTGGTCGAGATTTAAGGAGAGGGAGAGTGATCTGAACTCAGATTCACTCTGGATGTGGACAGAACGCATATCCTTCCCTGGAATTTGGCTTCCAAGATCGATTTAAACCAGGGAGAGAGGCTGCTGTTTCTGGATCTGGGCACGAACCGATTCAACAGTAGGCTCACATGGTTCATGTGCATGTATCCTTGCGACTTTAGCGAGATATTAAGAAGAAGACGATGTGGCTTTTCTAAGAAGAAGTGGCTTCGTTACAAACTATTTCTACTTTGGCAGTGATGCACAGGTTGCCGAGCTCTTCAACGGTTTAGACAGGGAAGTGGTATGCCTTGGAAAAACTGAAACGAGACGTGCACGTGCACTACAAAAATGAAATCAAGATCCATCTTGCGCATATACACATATACGGAAGCTCTTCATCACCTATTAGCTTCCCTTGTCGCCTCATTCATCACATTTTTGGCCTCTCGATTTTACTGAAATCTATTGTCGCTGATCCCTGGCAGAGGCGATTATTATTTTGTTTATTATATGTTTTGCTACCTATCATATTCTTTATATCGCATTATGGGTATGGATTTTGTGAGATTAAATGTAGTTTTTTCTGAACGAGGGTCGGGGTATTTTTTATTGGACATACGGGTTTTAGAATTAGCACAGCTATAAATTTGTGGCTGGTGAATGTCGAAAGGACTGCTTGCAAAATTGAACGGCCAGGAAAGAGAAATGGCATTGTGTCCAGAACGTGGTTGGTGAAGGTCAAAGGTTTAGATTGGCTTAGAAAATAAAACCCTAATCACTCATACGTGGCAATCAGCTAGCCACCATAGTAAATTTTAAATATGATTAAGTAAAAGTAAAAAAATAAACATGTAAATTGATGTCTTTATAATAGTGAGGAAGTTAATGGTTGAAATCACAACCATTGATTTATTGGGACTACTAAGAATATTCCATCAATATTTAATCATGTCCATACAAAACTGATTAAGCACTAAAAACTTATTAAATGTACCCATAATCAATAAATGTACGCCTTTCTAGGTAATTAATAAAAATACTTTTTCACAATCTTGAATTCCATATATTTTGAGGTATTTATAAATTTCTTTAAATAAAATTTGCGATAATCTTCGAAATCTAAATGTAAATAAGTGGTCATCTGTATCATGTTACTTATAGTGACTTCACATCTCGATGGCTATAAATATTTTATCTCTTTTATTTGGTAAGGCTGTTAAAAAGTAACAATTAAAAAGTACTAGTGAACATTTCCAATTTCTTCTCTAATTAAAAATTAAAATATTTTTCAACATTATGATAATTTCTTCTTCATTTTCCTTCCTTAGAGTCTAGAGACATGTTGTGTTGTGTTTACTGTACGAATTAAATTTAATCACATTTAAAATTGTATTTATCTTTATATTAAATTGTAAATTTAAATTATTATTATTTAATAAACAATATTTAATATTTTAAATTTACATTTTATTATATAAGTAAATTTAAACTTTATTTTATGTTTTCCAAAAAATATCATCTCTACTTAAAATAACTTTGATAAATATACATCATTTTGAAATTTTATTTTGATAGGCACATTCTTTAGTTTCTTAAATGGATACCAAAATTAAAAACTATTATATAGATTCCAAAACTATGAAGGTTACTTTGTTTATATTATTAATTTCCATTATTTTAATGAACAAATTACTATTGTTTCACGGTATTATTTTGGATAAATAAAATTTTAAGTGTGTAACTTTTTATTTTTTTAAATAATAAAATTTATTATAATTTAATTATTAAACCAACCTTTTATTATATTACATAATTATATTATCTTATAACTTATAATATATTTATCTTTTAATTAATTTTTAATAAAAATTATTCTACACCCACATCTCTTCTTTAAATTTTAAGGTGAGAGAACTATATTATGTTTACAAAGTCTTTAATGTTTATTATTAGGAATTACAACCTTTTAATGGAGAGTAGTTGAAAGGCCTTGAATACAAATCTCATATATTCTCATGAATATATGAGACATGTCAAAATTATTCTAGATTCTATTTTTTTTTTGTTTTGGTTGATATATTAATAATAATATTTTATACAGTATGATATGAGGTTTATGCACATCCATAATATTTATTACTTAGGTTGTTTGGTATATTTTGTGTAATAATCTATCATATATTTGATATTTTTAGATCAAAATTCTTGCAATAACATTATTTATTATGTCTATCATATGATGGTTGGTGCATTTTGCATTATACATCTTGCATTGTTATTTATTTATATTATCAATTAATTCTAATTTTTAATGGGAAATTGTTTGATTTTTAGGTTGATAAAAGCTAGATCCACAACATCAAGGTTTATGTTGGCTTTTGTAGGTATCAATGAAATTTTTAAGCCCCAAAACATGGAGGAAGATGTTGGTGCTATGAATTTCATGATCAAAATTTAATAGGAGGAATCCTCAAATTTTGTAAGAAAGTCAAAGGAAAACCAACCTTTTTTCTCTAGGATCATTGAATACCTCTTTTGCAAATCATATATATCCATTTTATGGATTTTGGATGTTTCCTAAATAATTTTACATGTTTTATAAACAATAGGTCACACCATTTCGTTAATTACTAGAATGAATGAACTTGATGCTCTAAATGTGAGTGCCAAAACCCAATCAAAGGAACCATGTTACTCTAGAAACATGTTAAAGGAAACCAATGTTACCACTCTAGAACAAATCAACCTATTCTACAAGTTGTATGTATCAATTTTACAACTTTTGGATGTTTTCTACATCAATTTTACACATTTTCAAGCATTGATTCAATCCATTTTGTTAGTTAATGAAAATGAATGAACGTACCAAAATATCACAATAAATTTCCTTTGCAACCGATTAATTTATCATTGATTAAAGACAACATTTACCCTCGTCCAAGGAGTTTCTTTTTAATGGAATTCAAGTCTTATTGATGATGATCACATTCTTCATTCTAGACCCTGGTCTAGGGTCATGTCAACTTTTTCATGAGGTCATGGTTCCCTACTTATAACACTTCACTCGACTCCTTTTCTAATGCTCAATGTGGGTTCAAATTCCAACCTTCCCTTTTAATTCTAAGGTTTGGTTTTTTAGAAAAATAGGATCGAGGAACAATAAAATAAAAACAAATGCGGAAATAAAACACAGAAGATACACAATACATTAGAGACACAAATATACATGGTTCACCCAGTGTGGGCTACATCCACCAGAGAAATTTCCAGGTCCTTCCTTTATTATTATCCAGCAAATGAAGAGATACAACCCACAACACACTCATTGTAACTTCCTCTTGTTTCTCCCACAGTCTCCTCTCTGAGAATACAATATTCACAATGATACATAACCGCAATACATTTCCCTCATAAAAGAGGGTTTCCTTCTAGGGAAAAAAACACTAACATAACTTCTATCGTCAGATCCGTGACCTTATAATGAACGATCCAACTTTACAATGAAATTACAATGCAATTTTTACTTTGGGGGCTTTGCCCCTGAACCCTTATCGGGGAACGTTGTCCCTCGAACCCCTGTCAGGTCACTGCTTTCCCCCAGACCCCCTAGTCGAGGGATATCCCCCCCGGACGTCACAGGGAGGGTAACCCCCCTGCACTTCCCCGCTTGGAGGAGTGCACATTCTTTCGGGGTGTAAATTGTTCATGGGGTATAAACACGACTGAAAACAAAGACCTTTGAATCAAGAAGATAATCAAGCTCCACAACCAACATGGATTCTCTTCGTGCAATCAAGGACAAATCAGGTAAGTTTCTCTTTCGTTTCTCAGAAAGTGAGAAAATGCATATTACTACCTATGTGTAGAAATTGACTTTTCTAAAGCATTGTTAGAAGAGATTTCACTAAAAGATATAAATGATATGTGGAAGAAAACACATATTTATACCTATGCGAGGATATGTGTAGAAATTGACTTTTCTAACGAATTGTTGGAAGAGATTTCATGAAAAAACTATAGATGATATGTGGAAGCAAAAGCTAGATTCTGAGAATGTTGCATTTCAGTGAAAATCATGTTTTGAAGTTGGGTATGCAATAACCTCCTATCTTCAGCACAATCTTGGAAATTCCATGGATTTTTAGGCATCATGCCAAAGAGTGGAACTATAGTAGGCCTCCATGGTGGAATGAATCCACTAAGAAACACCCGCTGGTGGAAATTATGATTCTCAATGATAAGGTTCCTGAATCTAGAAAAAACATAACTAATGATAATGAAAAGGAATAGAATGCTACACATGGTTTTCACTCAGTGAACCTATGACATAGCACCTGGATTCATGGTATATAAAAGAATATCCCTATTTTTAGTAAATATTGATAAATACCTCCAAAATTTATTTTGTTAAATCTCCCCTCCCAATACATCTTTCCAATAAAAGACACCCCTATTTTTACAATATACCCCTTTCTATACCCCCCGATACCCACACCCCCCTCCCCCCAATACCTAAAATATATTGACTTTATTTTTCATAAGTTAAAACACCCCTTTATGAATCAACATGATAAGATATTGGTCAACAAGGTGAATCCCCCATGGAATGGTATCACTCCAAATTTTGAGAAAGAATTCCCATGTCCTTTGGAGGAGTTTTGGAAGGTAGAGTAGAGTAGGCACATAATAGATCTATATGAAATCAAGATTCTTGGTTACTCTATGAGGGAGAAACCAAAGATGATATGAAGGAATGAAGATTTTGGAATTGGTGAGGAGGAAGAAATAATGGAAGGAGTAACTATACCTATCCACTTCACAAACTCTATTAAATATATCGATTACTTTATAAGGAAGCAATCACAGATGATATGATGATATGAATATTTTGGCATTGGTGAGGAGAAAGAATCAAGGGAAGCAGGGGTAACCACACATTCTCGTTTGGAAAAAATGGTGTTCCAAAGAATATCACAAGAACTTTGCCTTTGATTCCACTAATTATTCAATGAACTTTGCCTTTTATTCCACTAATTAAGGTCACTCTCCAAAGATGTAACAAATATTAATCCCTCTCTCCATGAATGTGGTGAGCAATATGGATGTCTTTAGGTATGGTGGTGACCCTCTTAGCGTGGATGGTGCACTAATTCTTGTCCTTGGATATTTCTTTCTATAACACCACCTTCATTGAAACCTACATCAATACAATCCTTCCCACCTTGCTCTCTCCACATGGAAAAGACAACTCTGATTATTCCTCAACTTCTCTAGGTATAATTCCTCAAATGTAGGTTAAAAAAATCCTCTTTCAATGAGTCATTAACAACAAATATATATAGAAAATGATGTTCTCATGAATCAACTTCCCAATTTGAAGAATCTAGAGATATTGTATTTAATGACTGTCATTAACATGCAATGTTCTATAGTATCTTGGCCCACGATCGAACCGTGATATCAAAGAATCCTTAGCCCGCTTGTTATTGGGAAGCTAGGGTTTCAATGTACAACCATGCAAAATAAGACATTGGCTCCTCGACTAGGCTCACAAACATAGAGACCCTTTCACTTTCTCCTTCCACTAAAACTCATTGCAGGAAGATTAAATTATTGAAGAAATATTCTTTTACATGTAGTGCTCGAGACCCAATTGTCTCTACCGATCACATTCCCCACGCCCGTTAACCAATGCAAATTGGATATGGAAAAACACATCTATTGTGTACCCACGCTTCTATTTTTCTATCAATTGCTTGGCACAGATCCAATATACAAAACCCTATCCCATCTAAGGGTGAAAGTAGCCATGGATAGCAAATGAACTTTCATCAGAGATGCAAAACTTCTATATATGCACATATACAAAATCTAACCATTTTCGTATATGTGCATATATAGAAGCTGACCATTTTGGTATATGTGCTTATACGAAAGTGGTCAACTTTCATATATGCGCATATACGAAAGTGTTCAACTTATGTATATGCATATTTATGAAAACCAACTTTCGTAAATGTGCACATATACAAAATCCAACTTCCATAAATGCGCATTTATGGAATAGCACATATATGGAAGTCACCTTTCGTAAATGCCTGCAATGGGTGGATAAAAAACCTACAGATTTTGTTCTCTTCATGTCCTTTAGTAGCGTAAAATTTTCATCTGTCAAAAAAATTGCAGAGCTCGCTCTCGGACTGGAAGAAAACAGGAAGAACTGGTCAAATTCAGTATATGTGCATATACATAAGTGGTCAACATCTGTATATATGTATATACAGAAATGGTTGGCTTTTGTATATGTGCATATACATAATCTTGCCACTTTCGTATATGCGCATATATGGAAGTGGTTGACTTCCATATATGCGCATATACGGAAGTGGTCGGCTTCCGTATATGTGCATATATGGAAGCCAATCACTTCTGTATATGCACATATACGAAAATTATTTCCTTTCACATATGCGCATATACGAAAGTTGACCAATTTCATATATGCACATATACGAAATTGGTCGGCTTTCGTATATGCACATATACGAAAACCGACCACATTCGTATATGTGCATATACACAAGTGGTTGGATTTTGTATATGTGCATATACAGAAGTGGTCGACTTTTGTATATGTTCATAGATAGAATTTGACCATATACTGAAGCTAGAGTACAAATACAGAAGTGGTCGACTTCCGTATATGCACATATATAGAAGTGGATCACTTCTATATATGCACATATACAGAAGCGGGACACTTCTGTATATGCACATATATGGAAGCCGACCACTTCCATATATGAACATATACATAAGTGGTCTACTTTCATATATACGCATATGTCGAATATCGCCATATACCAAAGCCGACCACTTCCGTATAGGTGGAATGAGTATATACGGAAGAGGCCCTCTTCTGTATATGCGCATATACCGAAGTCGACCACTTTCGTATATACACATATATGGAAGTGACAGGCTTCTGTATATGTGCATATATGGAAGTCGACCACTTTCGTATATGGATTTCATATATGCGCATATACAGAATCCAAACACTTCCGTATATGAACATATATGGAAGTGGTCATCTTTCACATATGAGCATATACGGAAGTGGTCGACTTTTGTATATGCACATATATAAAAATCTACCACTTCCATATATGTGCATATACAAAAGCCGACCAATTCCATATATGTGTACATACGGAAGTGGCCAACTTTCGTATATGTGCATATACGAAAGTCGACCACTTCCCTATATGCACATATATAGAAGCATACCACTTTCTTATATGTGCATATATGAATGTGGTTGGCTTCCGTATATGCGCATATATGAAAGCCGACCATTTTTCGTATATGCACATATAGGGAAGTGGTAAACTTTCTTATATGCACCTATACGGAAGTGGTCCAACGTCTGTATATGCACATATACATAATCCAACCATTTTTGTATATGCACATATACAAAAGTTGACCACTTTCATATATGCGCATATACGAAAATGGTCGGCTTCTGTATATGCGCATATACATAATTTGACCACTTATGTATATGTCCATATACGGAAGCTGACCACTTCCATATATGCGCATATACAGAAGTTGACCATTTCCATATATTTTCACATACGGAAGTCGACAACTTTCGTATATGCGCAAAAATGAAAATAGCTAGCTTCCGTATATGCACATATATGAAAGTTGACCACTTTTGTATATGTGCATATACGGAAGCTGACCACTTTCGTATATGCACATATACGTAAGTTTACCACTTCAATATATGTGCATATATATAAGCTGACCACTTCTGTATATGCGCATATACGGAAGTTGACCACTTTTGTTTATGCACATATACGAAAATAGTCAACTTTCACATATGCGCATATACGAAATTTGACCATATTCATATATACACATATACACAAGTGGTCAGATTTTGTATATGTGCATATAGGGAAGTGGTTGACTTCTGTATATGCACATATACGAAAGTTGGCCACTTCCCTATATGCACATATACCAATTTTTTATATGTGCATATAGGGAAGCGATCGACTTTCGTATATGCGCATATACGAAATTTGGCCACTTCGGTATATACACATATACAAAACTGGTTGGATTTTGTATATGCACATATATGGAAGTGGTTGGTTTTTGTATATGTGCATATACAAAATTTGACCACTTCTGTATATGTGCATATACGGAAGTCGACGACATTCACATATGCGCATATATGGAAGTGGTTTGATTTCGGATATGCACATATACGAAAGTGGTTAGCTTCCTTATATGTGCTTATACGGAAGAGGTCAACTTCTGTAAATGTGCATATAAGAAGCCGATCATTTTCGTATATGTGCTTATACGGAATTGGTCAGCTTCCGTATATGTGCATATATGGAAGTGGTTAGCTTTCGTATATGTGCATATACGGAAGTGGTAAGATTTCGTATATGCACATATACAGAAGTGGCCAACTTCCGTATATGTGCATATACGGAATCCGACAATTTTCGTATATGCGCATATATGAAAGTGGTCAACTTACGTATATGCGTATATATGAAAATGGCCGGATTTTGTATATGCACATATACGAAAGTTGGACCAATTTTGTATATGCGCATATACAGAAGCTGATCACTTCTGTATATGCACATATACGAAAATGATAGACTTTCATATATGCGTATATACGGAAGTCGAACACATTCATATATGTGTATATACGCTAGTCGTCTTCTTTTGTATATGTTCATATAGGGAAGTGGTCGACTTCTGTATATCTGCATATACGAAAGTTGGCCGCTTTCATATATACACATATACACAATTGGTCAGATTTTGTATATGGACATATATGGAAGTGGTCGATTTTTCGTATATGTGCATATACAAAAGTTGACCACTTCCATATATGCTCATATATGGAAGTTGGTCACTTCTTTATATGTGCATATACATAAGTGGTCGGCTTCTGTATGTGCACATAAACGAAAGTCGACCATTTTTCGTATATGTGCATATATGAAAGTGCTCAACTTTCATATATGTGTATACTTGTGTTGGATTCTTCCTTCACTTTCTTCTCTTCAATTGGTAGCAACATGTGTGTCCTACCATTCTTCTCCAAGGTGTAAGTATTTATTCTCCCATCGTGAATGACATTCCTGTCATACTACCATGGTCTTCCCAACAAAACATGACATACATCCATGGAAATTACATCACACAAAATTTCATCTCTATATCCCCCTATCTTAAATTCAACCAGGCATTGTTTAGTGACTGTTACCTGATGACCCTTCTGCAACCATGAGACTTTATACGGTGTCAGATGTATAGTCATATCTAGCTCCAATTTCTCCACCATATTTTTGGATACTAAATTATCATTGCTCCCACTGTCAATTATCACCTTGCATACTCTGTCTTTAGTCTTGCAAGTTGTCTTGAACAAATTGTTCCTCTGCACTGGTTTTTCGACTTCTAGCTCTGGTTTTAAGAGAAATTTCTTTGTCATAAAAGATCTCTCATCTTCTATGCCTTTTGTCTCAACATCTCGCTTCTGCGCTTCTGAAATGTGAGCTTCGCCTCCTTCTTTCTTCCTCTCGGGACATTCCCAAGACATGTGTCCTACCTTTCCACAGAAATAACACTTTATCTCACCTCCTCTACCTCTTCCTCTTCCTCTAGGAAAAGAGTTTCTACCACCAATCTGCCTTCCTCGAGAACTTCCTCCTCTCTCAGAGTGACTATGTGGTTTCTCTTCCTCACTTTTGGGCTTCTGCGTCTTGTCATGGGAAACTCCTTTTCCTCTGTTCAAGCTTCAACCTCTATTTTGTTGACTCTTCTTCCTGGCCAACTTCTCCTCTTCTTTTAGTGCAATATGGTACACATCCTCTATTGTTTTTACAGTCATCATGTTGATATCATCCTGGATTTCATATCTCAGGTCATTGTTGTACCTGGAAACTTTTCCCTCATCTCTCTCTTTTTGTCCAACCCTGATGTTCAGTCTGTAGAACTCCTCTGTGTACTCCTTCACATTCATTCCTTTCTGTCTCAGGTTATGCAATTTCCTGAACAGATTTATCTATTAATACTTGGGTATGAATTTCACCTTTATCTTGGCTACCATTCGATCCCAACTCTTAATATTTTGTTTTCCTTCGCTTCTTCTGTCAGCCTGTAGTTCATCCCACCATAGTGTTGCATGTCCTTTCAACCTAGTAACAATGTTTTTTACCTTTTTCTCTTCATCGACATCTTCGTAGTCGAAATACTTGTCCATTTCTTGTATCCAATCAAGCAATTATTCGACGTCTAAATTACCTTCATACATTGGGATGTCTCTCTTCTCTCTAGCTCCCAACTTAACAACCGCTTTCAGAAAGCGATCTTTCGCAGCATCCTCCGCTACATCTTCTTCAACTTCCACTTCTTCATTTTTTGCAACGCTGACATCTCCAGCATCAAGTTCTCCTCTTTGTGTTGTTTCCATGGCATCCAACATTTCTCTGAGTTCTCTCATCTCCCTTTCCATAGCTCTATTTTCTATGGGAGGCTTTGTACGCCTCCTAGGAGACATTATGCTGATGTATCTGATATCACTTGATGATATTATCCTACTTCTTTGTCTCCTTACCTATAGAAGTCAATTATGTATCTGTTCTGATACCACTTTTGATGACTACCCCCTCCTTCTCTCTTGGGGATCTTGCAAGCTCCAGGTCTTGGATATTCAACTCTCCAAAATGAACTACTTCTTCGGGCCTTCAATAGACCCTGAGCAATCTATATGCTCACACAGGTCCCCTTGATGTCATGTGTAATTTTGGACCACTTACAACTCCACTCTTCGACACTTGGTGAAACTGATTCATGAGTACTAGTCTTTCACTAGACTCTTTCTCCGCTATGTGACCATTGGCTATGACCTCGGCCAACCCTTAGCCACTTAGGGCTCCTAAAATACTGCAATCTCCTCTTCTTTTTCGTTTTGAAACAACTTCCTCTGAACTCACGGGTCTCTTCCACGTGTCTCCCTGGATATGACAGTCCAGCTAAACTTCGAGTTTCATGACTTCATGAAACTTCACTTACTCCACACTTACTTCCTCCGGACCTCTAACTTCTTGACTCCTTAATATTATGCCATGTGTCTCCTCATAGGCAACGATCAAGATTCACCTTGCGAGTTCACGACTTCGACAGTCCCACCTTTCAATTCTTTGGAGTGTCCCAAACTCCGACCTCTGAAATACCTCACAACTAAACTTCGTGAAACTCCTCCCAAATCTGACGATCTGTAATTATCCCAATTCCTCATGGACAAATCTCTCTTTGCTAAGTCAGATAAACCTCAAAGGACTCTTTCCTTAGACGATTTTTCATCATTTTTCCTCCTGAGCTTGTTCTTCCTCGAACCTTTGTTCCTTTCGAATACTCCTTTCGACGCTTAGTTGAATTTCAACCTATGCATGCCTTGCAACAAGTTCTTCTCTGTAATCTAGCCACTATGTGGACAACTTCAACTACCCTTTCTGAGATTCTAAGTCAGAAGACTCGGTCACGCACTCCTTGCAGATAAACTTTCGTCAAGGTATCTCTCTAGAACTTTTTGAGTCAAAATGGACTCTGTCGACGCACACTTTGCGGATGTTATGCATTCCTTGCTTGCATAAGGTTCACGTTATCTCTTCTAATCTTATGAGTCGAAACAGACCCTGTCAATGCACACCTTGCAGACACTATGCACACTTGCATTTTCTCGTAGAAGAGAAACAATTGAAACTTATTTAAAATATCATAGATTCATACATCTAGCCATGTAAATGCATGCATAAATTCAAGAACGAGAATTAATAGGGAATTTAAAATAAATAGTAACTCTACCATTCATTCATTCAGATAGATGCATCAACACCATACATTTGGGACAATGCCCCTCTGTTATATTCATTCAACTAAGAAATACATATGTTCATACATTGCTTCTCGGTCCTGCAGCTATAGTTGGACCTCTTCGTGGTTGTTCACTGGTTTGTTGTTCTTCAACTTTGCAAGCAGTTGGACCTCTTGTTGCGGTTTGCAGGTTTTGGAGCTGCGCTTCTGTCATCCCTTGTTGACGAGTAAGTTTCTGTGCCATGGTTTTGTTGCTATTCCTTGTTTGTTGCTTGCTATATGCAGCTTGCAAGAAAGAATTTTCAATACTAGGAGTGTTGCCTTGAAATCTTGTTCTAGAACATATTTTTGTGTGGCTTCTATGACCAGAATATTTTCCTTGTTCTTGAACGTCAATGTTCTCCTCATATTATTTGTTCCTGGAAACCATAAGTTTCATGCATTTTTCCCAGTCTGTTCCCTTCCAAACGTCTTGTTCCACTATGAATGTCGATGTTGGACACATAACCCAAATCGGTCACAGCAACAATGAAATATAAAAAAGAAAACCAGATATTCTCCTCTTATTTTTTGTTCCTGGAAACCATGCGTTTGGTGTATTTTTTCCAAGTTGTTCCCTTCCAATCACATATACCAACTTCCACTTTTTGGATATCGTGCCATAGTTGTTTCCAAAATAACAATGCAAAGGGGTTTAGAAAACGAATTCAGAGTTGTCACAAGGGGCAAGCATCTGGCAGGGTAAAATCCATACACCTATTCCATTTATCCTATCCTTTGTGTCTTTCAAAGCATCTTTTGCCTTTGAAAATCTTGTAGGATGCATGCCAGGAATAGGTTAAAAAATGGTATACCTTGAATACTTGGTCTTTGTGCTCAACAAATTTATAGTGTTATTTATTTGAGTTGTCTCTTATGTTTGGTTCACTGTTCATTGTACGTTTGTTTGCTTGTCATATGTTGTGGCAACTAGGGGGGTTGAATTTGACAAGAATAAGGTTGAATGATACATAGCAGAATTGGTATGCAGCTTCACACTTGTAGTTTTCTATCTTTCTTTTTTTTGTTTTTCATTTTTTTGTTTTTTTCTTTTCTCTGTTTGCATATAAACTTAATATAGCTAAGAAACATCTTGAAAATCACAGTTTAAGAGATGAAACGAGTAATAGATGTTGAGTCCTATGAAATAAATACAGACTCCATTGTACATGATAGCATCGACCAGGTATTACATAGCAGTGGGCTTTTTAGATTGGATGCATGCTCATATACTGTAGGAGATTTCCTTTTCGATGCATTTAAGGTTCTATTGCATTTTCGTTAATCCTCAATGGACCTGCGCAATGGATTGATATATTATTTCTTGGGTGACGTTGAGGCATTGGAGTTGTATGAATACAAATTGGCATCTGATTTTCTTTGGCAATTGCATGGAATACATGATGTCACTATGTATATTTCAAAGTAACAGTTGTCTGCATCTGCAATTCTACCTGCACATGAGAGGGGACATTGGGGAGATACATTTTGTATACGGTGGTTGTCTAAGTGGCTCAATATATCAATTGGAATATGGTCATTGACAAGAAAACTAAGATATCTACTATTCAACAAAACTACATCTAGCGATCCATATTGCATCTTGTTCCATGATGCCAATCCTGTCAGTGGTCATTATGAACCACTACAGTATAGAAAATTATCCATATGCAATCTTGGAGGATCTCATATTTACTTGTCCCTCATTTGCAAAGACCTTAAATCACAATGGAAACAAATTATGCATCGTATACACTACCATGGCTCATGGATAGCAACAATTGTTGCATCTAGTTGTGGAGATAGTCTGTTCAATGCAATTTTCTATTTGGTAGCAACAGAGTTCAATGTGCAGTCGTTGCGGCTTTACATTGTACAATACTTTTGCAATGCAATTATAGGCGGGAGCCAACGGGATTTTAGTTGCTTTCATCAACACCTTTCGCCATATCTCCTAGAAAATATGCAGACAATTGGAAGTTGGCAAGAATACCTTGTAAGCATGGCACTGCCATATGAAAAAGGAAATGTAGAGGGTGGCAGATTCTGTTTGCAATGGCTATCTATCATATTCAGAGTAAATATCCAGGTTTGGTCGACCCTACCAAATGACACTATCCATTCCTGGTGTATTGATTCAAACTACGATCGAACAATTGACATCATCTCGTTGAAAACGGATACTCCACATATCCATTATCAACCTTTGATGGGAAATACCACTAGTTCAGGGTCCACTGTCCATGCCACCCAAACCACATCGAATCTGCATACGCGTAGCATGTTATTTAATGAGAATGAAACTTGTCCCAGTTGTTATGAGGCCATATAGGGCTTAAACAAAAAATGTAGACTAACTTATCACAACTTGAAAAAGGTCATACGTGAAACTCGTTCGAGTTGTGATGAGGCGATACAGGGCTTAAAAAAAATGTAGACTAACTTATCACAACTTGAAAAAGGTCATACGTGAGAGAAAAAAATACATTGGTGGTATAGGAAATACTATCGGTTCAGGGTCTAGTGTTAATTCCAGCAAAACCACATTGAATCTGCATAAACCTTACATGTTATTTAATCAGAATGAAACTCATCCTAGTTGCCATGAGGTCATCTTGGCCTTGAACAAAAAACATAGACTAAGTTATCACAACTTGAAAAAGGTCATACATGATAGAAAAATATACATAACTGTGCTTCCTTATAGACAGAAACTGACATATCACAACCTAAAAAAATCGTTCGTGCAGAACACAAGAGAAACATGTATGGTCACATATCCCACAATGGTCATGGCACTGTCCGAGTGGAAAAAATCACATTTTTGGGCTAGAACCAACACCATGCACTGCTACCAATGAAAACCAACAAACACTTTCTAATCATACTTCCCTACGGAAGAAATATGCAAGACATACCTATATGAAACAAATCAAAGACACTCCTTCAATTGCATGTGCAATTTGCGATAAATTGAATTTCGAAAAAAACACTAAGTCTTTCACGCCTGATTTGGAATCAAAATACCTCCACTTGACACTAAATGCTAAAACATTTTCCAGTGGAAACATTTGTCTTCCATGCAAATGGTTGCTTGAAAATGGAAAACTGCCACAGTTTGCAACGCCTGACCAATTAGGATGTAATACACCACTACTAGATGTAAGTTCACGTACAAAACTGGAAGAGAGACTTGTGTCTATGGGAATTTCATTTGCACAAATCAGACCTTGGGGATATAAACGACCCTAAATGGGCTTAATCAGATCAATTATTAATGTGCCTATCCAACTAGATGTTGTGCAAAAATCCTTGCCACAATTCATTAGTGATACAATGACAATTGATGTGGCTCTCAAAAGATGCTTGCAATACAATAATGCATATCAAACAGGTAAAGTGTGTGTGCATGTTGTCATGAAAGCATTAAAAGAATTATGTTTCGGGGCCCTGTACAAATCACATAACATTTGTATACATGAGAACTATAATAGTGTTCTTGGAGAAGGGGATGACAACTCTGCACAGACGGGATATGTTCATCACATTAAAATGATAGGGATATGTTTGACGCATTACAACATTACTATGTTTGTCAAAATGTGACACTATTATGTTCGTCACATTGGAACTTTACTATGTTCATCAATTTGTGACGACAAGGCTATGTTCATCACATTGTGACAATATGGGTATGTTCATCACATTATGAGGATGGGGCTATGTTTTTCACATTTCGAGGACAAAGTTTTGTTTGAAAAATTGTGACATTAATATGATTATCATATTATTATAGTACCATGTTCATTACATTGCAACATTACTATGTTCATCACTTTGCAATGACAAGGTTGTGTTTGTCACATTGTGACAATATGGGTATGTTTGTCACATTGCAACGATGGGCTATGTTCATCACATTACAACGACAGAGCTATGTTTGACACATTGCAACATTACTATGTTTGTTAGATTGTGACACTCTATGTTCGTTAAATTGTAAAATTACTATCTTAATCACTTTGTGACGACACGGCTATGTTTGTCACATTGCGACAATATGGATATGTCTGTCACGTTATGATAGCAGAGCTATATTCGTCACATTACGACAATGGGGTCATGCTAATCACATTACAACATTACTATGTTTTTTAGATTGTGACACTACTATGTTCGTTAAATTGTAAAATTACTAAGATTAGTGTCTAAGGCATCTTGAGCTTGTGCATAATGCATAAAATGCATTAATAAATAAAATGCATTATTACCATAAAACATAATTCATATTTATAAATATTGATATTTATAACTCATCTGAGTTTGTATTTATATTTATAATATTGTGAAAAACACTATTTACATGTATAATTTTACAAACATTATTATTATAACACAAAAAACCAAACACATATTAATTTTAACTCTTAATTTTTAAATAGATAAATTAATAAATTAATATATAAATGCTAAAGTATTACTAAATTATTGATAAATTAATAAATAAATACATTATTAGGTTATTAAAAAATTAATACCTTATTAACTAATACATTGCCAAAGTATTATTACACTAATAAAGTATTACATTAACAATACATTATTATTACATTACTAATACATTAAATGCATTAATAATACATTACTATATAGTGTGGATACATTAAAACATTGATAAAGTATTAATACAATAATAAATAATATATTAAATTAATTTACAATTAAAAGCATTAAATTATTATCATTAAATTATTATTATTTAAATTATTTTATTATTATTATAAAATAAACCTTAATACAAATAAAATTAACTTTAATACAATCATAACCCTAATCCTAATCTCAATTTAACTGTAACCCTAATAACTATTAAGAATAATTGAAATGTATAACAAGTGTGATAATTTTTTTTTTAATTTTAATGCTTTAATATTAAGATTAGTATTTAACTCATCCTCAATTTGTATTTATATTTATAATATTGTGAAAAACACTATTTACATGTGTAATGTATCAAATACATTAATAAATACATTACATTATTACTATAAAACACTATTTATATTTGTAAATATTTATATTGATAACACATTTCACCTTGTATTTATATTTTTAATATTGTGAAACACTTTTTACATGTATAATTTTACTATCGATATTATTATAACACACAAAAAAATAAAACATATATTAATTTAAACTATTAACTTTTAAATAAATAAAAATTAAACATTATAAATCAACAAGAAGCCTACCTACATACAACCATGTGGATGGATGGATTCTTCCCTTCCGTTGCTAGTTGGCTTCACTACGATACCTTCTCATCTAATAGATTTGTAGGCTCCTTTTTTTTCCTGTTTGCATGTATAACAATTTTGTACATACAATTTGATTATTAAGCATACAATCTATTTGTACGAGAAAAAGCATACAATCACAATGCAAGGAAAATTTGGCCGTCGTTTTTAACCCACTACTTTAAATGTTAAATTGATTAAGGCAACATAGCACCCTGATCGACTCACATGTCAACTTGATGTAATTTTAAGTCCGATTTTCATAATGCTTTTTTATAAATTCATGGAAATTTTATGTCTGATTTTGATTTTCATAATGCTCTTTAATAAATGCATGGGGCACCATATTTTTATCAATTCATTTGTTGCATTGGACTTTCATTATTTGAATACACTCATCAATTGTTCAAATCTCTTAATTCTTTACCGGCTCTTATAATACAAGTCTAACACTTTTATTAATTCTTTAAGGGTTCTTAAAATATAATTTAGTCAATTTATTATTTATTTAGGGGGCTTAAAGTCAAGTTGTCATCCACGGTACACAAAACAAATATTAAGAGTGTAAGGTAATGATATTGAGAACACTCGACATTACTGGGTTAGGTATGTTCAGAACAGGTTGTCCCAATTGAAAAATCAATCACCAGTAATAAGTGCATTAATAAAATCTCCTAGCCAATAGAAGCACATAAAATATCCTCAGGTTAGTTCAATTGTAGTGTAAATAAAATATTGAAGTCCATGCTTCATTTATAACATTGTTTATTTCAATCATATATCATTTATAAGACTGCAGTTTCACATGAATGTGAATTTCTACCATATATCATTGATAAAACTATGACATTACAAGGACACAAAAATTATTTCCCAATGCTGCTACGTGGATATTTCCCGAGTGTCAATTATTTCCCGACGAGTAGTGTAGATTGGCCGGTGTTCGACATTGATGTATTTAACAGGACATTGGTCTCTTTATGTTCCACTTCGTCTATCTTAGCCCATCTAACTTTCATTAAGTCGTTTGTTCACCCTAGAGGAAATAAAGAAAGTCATGGTAAAGCGTCCCAATACAAAACTTACAGATTAGCTTTCTTACTTGATTACATCTCATGTACCATTAGTGTTTAAATCTTTCGTACCCATCATTCACTGTCAGATCCTGTGAAGAAATGTAGCTTGGTTCAACACTTGGTGATCGTACAAAAACTTTAGTTCTCTCCCCTTTTTGTTTTTGTTGACGACAGAGTGTTGTCTCCCGTAGGTTCCACCCTGAAGTGAATGATGTTCCCCATCGAAGGAACAGCATGAACGGATGATTTTTTTTTTTTTAAATATTATTCCAGAAAAACCACATGTTATATTTTAGTGTGATCTATTTCTAAGGAATGTTATTTAGTAAAAAAACCCATTAAAATGTAGCATAAATTTTATATTTCAAGGAATGTTATTAATTGAAAAAGATCACATTACATTAGAATATAATATGATTTTTTAATATGATTTTTTTTCAAAAAAATATTATTCGAGAAAAACCACATGTTATATTTTAATGTGATCTTTTTCTAAGGAATGTTATTCAGTGAAAAAACCCATTAAAATGTAGCATACATTTTATATTTTAATGTGGTCTTTTTTGAAAGAATGTTATTTCTTAAAAAGATCACATTACATTAAAATATAACATGAATGTTATTCCTTAAAAATATCACATTATATTAAAATGTTACTCCTTAAAAATATCACATTATATTAAAATATTAGAATGTTATTTTTTAAAAGATCACATTACATTCAAATATCCTAAAAAAACACATTGCATTAAAATATAACATGGATGTCATTCTTTGAAAAATATCATATTATATTAAAATATTTTTTTAAAAAAATAAAAAAGATTACATTACATTAAATTAGAATACCTTCTAAGTGGGTAAATGAGAATGTCGAAGTAATTTGGTAAGAAACCCAACATAGAATCTATCAAAATCACCTTTGGTGCATCAACTCATAGCTAGTTGGATTTAACTTTAATTTAACTTAAAATTGTTATGTGATAAAGTGTATCTTTAACAATTAAATTTTACAAATTTTATTCTTATAATTGTAATTGAATATTATTCTTATAAGTGAACCTATATTCTCTACAAGTGGGAGAACATTACAAAATCCAAGTCCTTTGGAGGTTGGGGAGTCAGGAACATACATTTGTTTAGCAGAGCATTGGTGGAAAATACCTTGTGGCATTGTTTGATGAAGGGAGGCATTTGGAATAAGGTAAATAAGGGCAAATATATTCCCTTTTTCTTGGTGGTAACTTGGTTGAGAGGTGCCCGACTTGGGACTCTTAATGCCTCAAACACCTAGAGGAATATGGTCAAGTATTTGGATTTAATTACACATTGGTTGAGTTGGAGCCCTAGTTCAGGTCATTCAGTTCTCATTGGAAAGGATAAGATCCTCGGTCTGGGAATAAACTCATTACTCTCTCCCAAGCTCATCACATCTCTCAAGAAGCGAAATATCCACTATCTTTATCAGGCCAGAGGAGCGGGTAGATTGGGGACGATTTTAGTTCTGTGGAAGTCGAGTGGAGAGTCACGAATCACTCGCGATCGAACATCTGAATGGGGATTGTATTGTAGGGCTCTAACCTACTCAGGTATTCAGTTGAATGACAGACCACATATTCTTAGATTGACCGGGGGTGATGGATCTGGCAACATCACAACCAAAAATGTCTACAATGCTTTTGCCTCCAAACTTTGGTCTCCAAAAATTTGTGGTTGGCGACGTACCCTATGGGACTGGGATATTGCTCCAAAAATAAATTTTTTTACATTGTTAGTACTGGAAAACATAATACTAACATGGGACAATTTTCAACGTAGCGGTTGATCTGGTCCAAGCATATGCTCTCTCTTTTTTTTTTAAATCTCGAGACCATTTTGCACTTGATGGTTCAAAGTAGCTTCACTAATGGTTCAATGTAGCTTCACTCAATAGGTTTGGACTTTGATTTTAAAAGCCTTAAACATAAAGACAACTTGGACAGGACCCACTTTAACTTCTTGCTACGAAGTTTGGTTAAAACAAAAAACAACTCATCCTACATTGCCATCTCTCATTTGTTGGCAGTTGTGGCTAGAACGTAACAAAGTTACCTTTGAGAGTGGATGTTCTTCTATACACTCGGTTTTACATAGGAATCTTGGTTGATTGGGCAGTTCCAAGGCTTTAAAGCAAGTTGTAGTTCCTAGACGTATACCCCTGATTTTAAAGGAAGACATACCAACAGGTTGGTTTGAGGGAGTAGCTCAATTGCAGGGCCAACAAAGTGGAGTTGGAGGTGTCATCAGGATCAACGACCATACTATTTTTTAGTGGAACTTCAACTATTGGTCGATTACTAACACCAGGGTTGAGCTACATGGTATTTCTTGCTTCCCGACTACATATCCTGGATCATCAAGTATTTTGGGACTCCAAGATTATCATTGGCCGGCTAAATAAAAAAGGTAATATGCAGGTAATCACATTGGAGTGTTGGAAGGACAGGATAAAAGAACTCTGCAGAGTTTTCAGGTCATTATGTTTCACTCACATTTACAGATATCACAATAAGAAAGCGAATGACTTATCGAAGAGGGCTTTACAGAACCAAGCAGGAAAAATCTAATACAACCATCTCGAAGAGGGGCATGCGGGCCCCACCCTATTCATGAATATTCTATGATGTATTTTTCCTCAAATCAGTTGATTGAGAGGCCTTTTTTGTTGTATACTTAGTTTGGGATGGGGGAACGATTTCGGTCATATAGCAAACTTAGTATTTTGATCCCTGAGTAGCTTGTGGGATTTTTTATTTTATTAGACGCAGTTTTAGTTTGGGGTGTTACTCCTTTGTTTAAAGGAAGCAAGGTTTAGCAAATTTTTTTATTTTTTGATCTTTACTTTGTATGACTATCGAAAAATAATATATCTATATATAAGAGAAATTTTTTGTTGGAAAAAAGTGAACCTATATATAATAACTATTCTTAATAATAATTTATTAGGAAACAAAATCAAAGAATAAACTTTAGTGTGTTAGCATGAAAAAGGTTTGAATTTCATAGGGAGAAACCATTTTGAATTGAATGAAATAAAAAAATATTATCTAATAATAGTTAGAGTAATAATAATAATAATAGATGATAAATTATTAAGAATATTTTGTTTCTCACTATCTTCATTTAGGGTGTAATTTGTGACACTTCTTTTAATGATATTTAATTTTACTTGTGGTCTAGTTCAAAATAAATGTCATTTATAAAGATGTATCAAAGTGAAAAATTAATTCTTTTAGATAAATATTTCTATATTCTTGGTCCTATTACAATATGGAAACATTAATTCTTCATATTAATCTCATCTATAACAATTCTCCATCCTTAACCCTATCCACAATAAATGACTCACTTTGTAAAGACACAACACATCTATGAAATCACCTTATGTTAGAACTATAAAACTATCATTTCTACTAAGCAATCCCTCATCCTTGGCTCCATAGGAA
Organism: Picea engelmannii; assembly: GCA_009831015.1. Lineage (NCBI taxonomy): Eukaryota > Viridiplantae > Streptophyta > Pinopsida > Pinales > Pinaceae > Picea > Picea engelmannii. The sequence goes on along the minus strand of ML787473.1, from coordinate 128,747 downwards.
ATAAACACCTCCATTGGGAGCCCATCTAATATAAAATACACCCCTTGTGAATATGATTGAGAGCTATGAAATCCTACTATAAAAGACTTGTGAATATGCTTGAAAGTTGCAAAAGCCTCCCCTTTGGGCAGACATGCTAAAATCATGAAATCATTTCTTCTCATAAGAAACCCACCATCCTTAGCATTAAAGGACTCCCTTGCGCAAATGTGTAATCCACAAAAGCATAATTTGTCACTTGAACAAATTAAATATTAATGGAGCAATGATAACACTTAGACTATAAGATAAGTCTAGTTTTGTATGTAGCAAATAAAGTTAACTTTTGGAATGTCTTTTTATTCCACTTTTGTGGAAATTTTCCAATTTCAAATTTAAAGTATTGAAATTGTTATTTTAATGAAAATGGATATTAACAAATTCATTTGTAATATGAAAATTAGTTAAATTTCAAAATTTCATTATAAAAAATGTGCTTTTTCATGGCTAAATTCCTTGTCTACAATACTTCATTTTCACTGAAACAAATACAGATATACATGTTCGTAATGATATTTTTAAAATGATTAAAAAAACAATTTTTAATAAACATTCAAAATAATTACTTTTAAAAAATAATTAAACAAATAAATACAGATTAAAAATATTTTATTTTTTATCCCCGAGGTCTAGAGCAACCGGTAAGGGAGTGCGTTGTTAAGGCACTCTGTAAGTGAAATTCATCAGTTCGAAACCCCTAGGGACACCTCAAATCCATCTATGTTAAGGGTTGTTGTGGTCCAGGCCGGGTGCGATCCCCAAGTGACTTTTGGGTGACTTTGATGGCTTCCAGTCACATGGTTCAGGATTACCATATATATATAATATTTTTAAATCATCTTTTTTCAAAAATTTAAAACAAACAAATATACATTAATATTACTTTTTTTTTTTTAAATTAAAATATTGTTTTATTAAAAATTTAAAACAATGAATTTTGAAAAATGAGCATGACCTCCAAAATATTATTAAAAAAATCACTGTGTAATGATGTTCCTCTTTATAAGGTTATGGAAACATCATTAACAACACACTTAGTGTTATGGTGACTAAATTTGTTCTCTTTAAAAGGATATGGAAACACTATTAACAACACACTTAGTGCTCTGGTGACTAAAGTTGATGAAATTATGCTTACTTGGGTCATGTTTCTTGGGTGCTTTAATGAATTTTTATCTTGGAAAAGTGATTTGTCATGTTCAGAATCATGATTGGTATGGAATGTAGTAGTATTTTAATTAGGAAGATAGTTGGTCTATGATTACAGGTGGCAGCTGCAGGTTCCCATTGGTTTTCAAGGGGATTCTAGCAGCATTGGCATTATTGCTTGTAGCAAGAGAAATGTTATGGGTTCGAGTCCCAGGGATATTTATCCATTAGGCCAAGAACATGCACCTCAAACATTGCTTTTAAGTTCTATGCATGCTTAATTGACCAAAGAGGTTTTGAGGGAGGATTTGGAGGTATGGGTTTTGTTCATGCATGGGATTTGGATAGGAGACAAGAAGGGCTTGTCATGTTTCTTTATTACAATCTTAGGCATGAGAAAGCAAGATTAACAAAAATCTTGAAGCAACATTTAATGCAGCAACAAAGATTGAAACAACATTACAACAGTCTGCTTCAAAAAAAAAAAGAAAAGGGAGATGAAGATAAGGATGACAATGGATTTTGGATATGGCTCGGGTAATTTCGCTCATAAATTGAAAATTCTAGGCATGCTTGTGGTTTTTTTGTCTTATCAATTGACAATTATTTATATGTGGATGAAGCATAACACTTGCAGGTTCAACTATACCTATAGCAAGAAAAGTAGAAAGCATGGAATTCCAAAGCCCAATATCAATTTGCTCAGTCAACACAACAATTTACCAATTTCAACAAAGAGAGGGTTTTCGAGTAATTTCAACAAAGAGAGGGTTTTCAAGTAACCAAGAACCCCCAAAACACCCGACAGATTCCAGTAAATAGATTGGTGGTCACTGTAATCGACAGTTCTACGTCTACACCTGATTTGCTATGAGATCGTGCTCCATGATATGAATGGCAGAATATGTCTGAATGGTTTCCAATGTAGATTGTGCGAGGGTCGTCGAGATTGAATGGCAATTATGAGTTTATCTAAAACAAAATTATACAAGGTTGGTATATCTACATATAAAATACCCACCATTTTAGATTTAATTTTGATTTTTTTGATTCATTGAGGGTATATGTTATTGTTATTTGTTTAGATTTTTTCTTTCATTGTAAAGAAGATTGGATTGTATGAAGGGATAATGATGAAGGTCCATTGTTTATAGGATGTTGAATCTGGGATTTTATATGATTACTAATGTTTGTCAGTGTCTATGATTGAGGTATGTTTGTCGGTTACCCTTATGAAGATAATTTTCATAGAAATAATAATGTGCAGTGGGAACAAGGAAAGTGTGCCCAAGGCTCGTGAGGATAGAGTTCATGTAGTCATGTCAGAGGAACACGAATGGTTCTTTGTGGGGATATATAAGGCTTCATTGGTCCTTATGCCCCTGAGTTTCTAATGGGTAAACTCTATAAAGCTACCTATGATGAGCTTCAAGGGTTCCTTCAGGATTGGAAACCTGATCACTTGATCACTCGCATGCCCAATTCCAAGAAAAAAATCCCAATGGCTTCGAAGCAAGATCAGATGATTGTTGCCCAAATGTCAACCCAACAACATAATTGCAACCCCAACAACACAATTTCGGGCATATGGATTTAGCATGACTTCATAAAAATATTCTTTCAGAACCTACACCTCAAAACCAAGTTTTACGCTCGATCTTGCTGCAGAGGTATATGATTCCTCCTGCTTCTGGAAGAGGTCAATATGTGTGCATGTAACTATATTTGCAGGCTTGCGGTGACCAAAATGAGGTGGTGGATTTATGGGGTTGTTGTGTATTAATGGGAGGAGGTGGATACGAAATGCAGGTGGCAACATTAAAGGAAACCCGATAAGATCCGATACAACACTGACCAGATTGATTAAGGCACAAAATATGAGGCGGTGGGTATAAGGTGGATTAAGGCACGAAATATGAGGCAATGGGTATAAGGCGGTTTCGACGGGATGGTTTTAGAAAACCTATCAACTAGTTGACATATTTTCTACAAAACCTATCCCTAAGGTATTAACTAGCATACCCCTTAAACGAGCTAATGGGAATGCTGAAGTAATTTGAGGGAATTTTTCATAACAATGTTGTTAATTGGAACCATGAAGATATTGAAATTAAAATGATCTTATATCTACATGTTACTAATCCCCATTGGACAATCTCCATTTTTTGTGCTCAAATTTTGTGATTTCTTGTCTTGAGAAGAAGCAAACAAAATTGGCTTGCTAGAAAATGTTGATGAATAGAGTGAAGAATGAACCTTTAAGATTGTCTTTTAAAATTCTTAGATAAAAACACAACACTTTTTTTAATTTTATGAAATAATAAAATTAAAATTGAAATTGATATAATCTTTATAAATAAAAATAAGTATAGATTTATTTTAATTTTAAATTTAGAAGTTTCCATTTTATTTTTAGTTATGAATTAATTTATATAAACAAATGTTATCTTAAAAGGTTAAAATAATGAAAGGTTTGTATTTTCTTATATAGATATAAAATTAAAATATACATGAAGAACAATCAAACGTTAAGTAATACTAATAACCTATGATCAAAATGTTTGTATTTTCTTATATAGATATAAAATTAAAATAGATATATTTTTAATTTTTATTTATATTTAATAAATACAAATTTCAATATTAATATAAAATAAAGTAAAAATAAATTTTTAAAATATAAATTTGTATTTTTTTATTTAAATTATTAAATAAAAAATCTTGTTAAGAACATGTGTTACCTCTTAAGAGGTCACAGGTTCAAAACCAGAGGGGGTTAGGGTATGTATACCTTCGTAGACGTTACTAGTCAAATCGCTACAAACAAGGGGGTCTCATACACCAATTTGGTGTGCTGGCTTGGTCGTGACCTTAAAAATAGATTATTATTATTATTATTATTAACATTAAATTATAGAATTTGTATGGAATACGAAAGGAAAGAGCTCTACTCATATATTAAAAAGGGAGACTGTAGTAGTTATTAAACAATTAATTATTAAATAAATAAATAAATATAATAT
>ML787473.1:95679-122489 GCA_009831015.1 Picea engelmannii | reverse complement strand
AATTATATATTAATGATAAAAATAAATACAATTAATTAATTATATATTAACGATACAAATAAATAATAAAAATGGCAACTGGTAAAAAAAAATCGTTTATTAAAAACATTTAACAGATATAATAATCCAGAATTCAATGAATTCTATATGGGCAATGGAATTAAGTTTAACGCCTTCCACGGCATAAACACTGAAAGAGAAGGTGCATTTAATGCTAATAGTTTAGCAATACTCTTTGATTTTTACAAGCTCGCTGTACGTGTATATCCTTGACTCTGAGATTGAAAGATATGGTGAAGGACTCTCGTTGCAGAATCGTGGGAAACACCATGAATAATCTCAATGAACGATTTCAAAGAGTGAAGAATGGGTAGTACAGCGGGTAAAGTCATACTTGCATGAATAATCTCAATGAACGATTTCAATGAGTGAAGATTGGGTAGTACAGCCCGTAAAGTCGTATTTGTAAAAGTAAAATAATTATTTTTTATATAAAGGCAATTGACTCCGAGATTGAAAGATATGGTGAAGGATTCTGGTTGCATAAGCGTGGGAAACACCATTGAAAAAAATAACCTCAATTTTCTTCACTCTTAAATTAATTAAATTTATTTTTATCTTTAATATATAATTTATTAATTAAATTGAATTATATATATCTTTATAATAAATTATAAAAATATTATTTTCTTAAATTTAATTTATAAAACTTTTAAATCGTTCACTGAGATTATTTTCTTAAATTAAATTTAAGAAAATAATATATTTTTTAATTTATTATAAAAATATATATAATTCAATTCAATTAATTAATTATATATTAACCATAAAAATAAATTTAATTAATTAATATATTTAATGATATTAATAATAAAAATAAATAATAAAAATGACAACTGATTAAAAAGAAATTGTTTATTAAAAACATTTAACAAATATAATAACGTAGACGTAGAATTCAATGAATTCTATATGGGCAATAGAACCAAGTTTAACGCTTTCCACGGCATAAACACTGAAAGCGAAGGTGCATTTAATACTAATTGTTTAGCAATACTCTTTAATTTTGACAAGCTCGTTGTACGTGTATATCCGATATTCACTTTCAAATCTATAAAGGCAATTGACTCGGAAATTGAAAGATATGGTGAAGGATTCTGGTTGCAGAATCGTGGAAGCAATGAATGAAGAAAACACCATGAATAATTTCAATGAACGATTTCAAAGAGTGAAGAATGAGGAGTACAGCCGGTAAAGTCATACTTGCAAAGGTAAAATAATTTTTTTTTCCACATTGAACAGAATTCCCATTTTGAATGCTGTCGACCCCCGATGCCTTGTCGGCATGCTCTTTCAGATGGCAGCTTTTTGGAAGGTACGCAATAGCTTCTTTCTTTGATTATGGGTGGACGATGTGGTTTACAAGTTTTCTAGAAAAACCTATCCCTATTTGTAGAAAATAACACATTACATTAAAAAGTGCACAAGGTGGGCACTTCAATTTGACAAAAGAACACATTACATTAAAATGTAACATTCCAATCCAATCAGTCCTTGAAAGTTCGTGCACAAGGTCGGCACTCCAATTTGACATACCATTGATACGTCCCTTCATTCAATATTTCAAAATCGGATTGCCTTGCGACGGCAGCAGGTAATTCTGAATAACAGGAGGAGTTGCAGAAGAAGAGCAGCCAATATTTCAAAATCGGCTTTTCTTAGCTGTCTTGCGACGGCAGCAGGTAATGGTGAAGAACAGGAGGAGTTGCAGAAGAAGAAACGCGAGAGGTAAATTTTGCGCGTTTTCAGAAATTGTTCGAAAGAAATTTTTTATGCCAGTGGGCTTTGAAATCTGAAATTTGAAAGGGACTTTGAGCCCAATTGTATATTCACTGAAGTTGCAAACAAATAGAGGCTTGCAAATGTAATTCCATTTCATCAATTTTTTGAAATGAATAAAAAGGCATGTTGAGCCAATTTAATGAATGAAAGCTCCGCTTTTATGTGTATTTGATGTTGAGCTTGTGGTTGTGTTCGTAGCGAAAGATATCTGCAGAGGATCGAGAGAGTAACAAAGGCTTAGTGCTAACTTGGAAGTAGCCGCTAGGCACTGCAAAGATCTGTGAGAGAAAGCAGACGAGGACGACGAAATTATGGAGGTTCAACGTGCATTCCCAATCTCTGTACCTTCCGCATCGGCCTCCGCATCCTCCTCATCTACCCATATATCCATTTCCACATCCGCATCGACTTCATATGGTAACAACAATAACTATATTGTATTCGTAAATCATCACCGGCCTGACGTCGGAAGGACCTTCGCCAGCTATCTCTCCGGTAGCCTAATTTCCCATGGACTGCGTGTCGGCACTATCGAAACAGCCTCCATCTATATAGCAATTTTCTCTAATAATTATGCCAAGTCAAGTTGCTGTCTAAATGAACTCCTGATCATGTTGAAGTCCGGGGCACCCATTATTCCCGTGTTCTATGATGTTAAGCCTTCAGATCTTCGGTGCCATGTAATGTATGCTCCAGTCCTGCGTATGTTCCGGTGGACGCCAGTAAAAAATGGAGTCCTGTATGGTGAAGACATGCTCATGCTGGAAGAGGAGAAAACATTTGACCCGCAAACTTGTCAGGTGAGGCCGCAATACGACTCCAATATAATTACAGGGTGGAGTAAGGCTCTTTTTGATGCTTCAGGAATATGCGGTTTCGAGCGGGCGGCCTATAATGGGTAAGGCCTCCAACTCTCCCTCATAATCGTAGTTTCTAATTTCATTTGGGATTGACAGGTATATGACAATTTGTTTGAGTGACATTTTCTTAAGAAAAAATTTATTGTGAAAACTTTCAGTGACGAGGGTCGCCTGGTCGAAGATGTCGTTAAACATGTGTTGAGTACTTTAGAACCCAAAACACCCATCCACTACGATGTGTTCTTGAACCATCGTGGCACGGATGTTAAAAACACTCTGGCCAGCCATCTTTACTATCGGCTTCGTAATAACGGGTTGCGAGTCTTTTTGGACAAGGAGGAGTTGGAGAAAGGAAACAAAATAAATTCCGAGATTGAAAACGCGATTAAAGTCGCCTCTGTCCATATCGCCATTTTTTCTAGAGGCTATGCGGAATCAGAATGGTGTATGGATGAGCTTGTGCTTATGGTCGAATCCGACTCGATAATTATTCCAGTATTTTACGATGTGAAGCCTGCAGACCTTTGGTGGAATCATGTGCATGGTATGAAAGGAGTGTATGCTGAAGCCCTGCTCAAGCTCAAAGAGGAAAAAATATTTGATCCTGAAATTCATCAAGAGAAGACGCGATACGACTCCAACACCTTAGAAATATGGGAAAAGGCTATGAAGGAAGTTACAGGGAGAGTCGGCTTCGAGCTGGAGACATATGATGGGTGAGACCTCGACCTGCAACTCTCCCTCTTCGTTTTAGCTTTTTTAATTTGTTGGAATGAGCGGTATATCACACTTTATTTATATAGGCGTTGCTTACTAGTAATTTCATTGTGAATATTTTTTAAGTGACGAGGGGCAACTGATCGAGAATGTCGTGCGAGAAGTTGTTAAAACAAAAATAAAGGACGATGAAGCAAAAGCTTTTGAAAGAGCAATGTTAACAGCAGCTAACGGGAACGCTATCTAGTTGTGGGTGATCCGGGTGATCCGAACGCACTTGAGACAATCCAGCTATAAAAGAAACACAGCACGGCTTTTATTATTAATGGAAGAGCTTTTATGCTATTTAAAAAACCACAGTTTTGGTGCTTTCTTTTTTTTAATATTTCAGTTTCTTACATATTTTGGGTTGGATAGGGCGGTTTCCAATTGCTGAATGCAATATGTAGTTTTCATAATTGCTATATATTTGCTTTGAATAATAGATAATAGGTGTACATAATTTTACGTCTATCAATTAAAGATTTTGGTATATTTTTTCTAGTTTTCTCAATTTAATGAATGAGATTTAATGCTTATAACTTTATTGCATTTCTAAATGTATCAGTTAGTATGTTTATTTTTTCACATTTATCTAATCATATTAAGAAATTATTATCTAGTCATATGATTGCCACTTTTAGTTGATCAGTGATCCATGTAATGTATCATATTAAGGCAAACATTATTTTTTTATGCATGTGAATTGTGTCATCGTCCAAATTTATCCACTTTTATCATGAGTTTCAAATACAATTAACAATATAAGGGGAGAGCCATCTCCTTGGCAGGTGAAGAGTGGTGGATTTCACATAATTTGTTTTAAATCTATCTTCATTTCATGCTGGGACTTCGTGCACGTTACACTCACTTCAAGTTTGAGGGAACAATGATAAAGTATCTAAAATATATAATTAGGGTTTACAGTTTTTTAATTTTGAGTTATTAATGATAATTATTAAATTTTGAGTTATTAATGATAATGATTAATTATTATGGTTTAAAGTTTTTTTAAACAATTTACTCCTTGCAAAGTTTTCTTTCAACTTGAGTCGAAAATTGCAATATTAATGGTTTTTGGTATGCCAGACTACTGGGAAAGTAATTTGAAAGGGACCATTTGAATTCCCTGTTGGCATGTTCTACAGGCAGCGTATTCTTGTCATTGATGGCAAGTATAACAATGATGATGGCTTAAGTATAGGAAGAATGTGCCAGGCGGGCACCAGAAGTATTTTGGCAAGACGTATTTTGGGAAGACGCAACAGAGCAAGCTCGATAAGATCAGAAGAGATAGTGCAGAGTATGCGTGTTTGTCATTGATGGCAAAGATCACGACCAACAACGTAGGGATAATGGCATGGCAATGACAAATTCAACAAGTGATCGTTGGATCCCATTTAGATTTCCCGATGACTGTCAGATCTGAATTCAGATAGGAGGAGTGCACAGTAGAAGAGAACAGATCTCATGCATCAGATCTGAGCCCGAGGTCCGATCGGTGTTGGATTAAGGAGAACCTACACATTCTTTAAAGTGCAAGGTGAAGCGGGCTTACAAAATCCTGAAAGCAGGAGGACCTTCCATCTTCGGGAAGGACACATGGTTACAGATCAACATTTCGCTGACTGAGAGGTCAAAGGAAGGAGTGCTCTAACCTCTCTAACTCGCGATATGCGAAATTGCGAAATAATCCTAGCCGTCGGATCGAGGATTGATCTGGACCATTGATCAGACATGACGAAGGCTCGTGAAGTTTCGAAATCACGATAAGATCTGGACTGTTGGGTCCATAGGACACATGGCGAAAGATTGTGTTCCCTAACCTCTCGAACTCGTGATATGCGAAATCACGAAATGTTGAAATGCGAAATTGCGACATGGAGTTTCAGGCATCGCGACATGGAGTTTTAGAGTTTCAGGGATCGCGACATGGAGCGTCAAGATATCTCATCACAAGAATTGCCAAAATCGTGAAATGCCAAAATGCGAAATTGCGACATGGAGTTTCGGAGATCACGTCTTGGAGAGTCGAGATGCCTCGCAACAGAAATTTGCGACATGTGAAATTGTGAAATGCCGAAATACGAAATGCGAAAGGCATTTTATTTAGGCTTGATGGAGCGTTAAGATATCTCATCACAAGAATTGTCGAAATCGTGAAACGCCAAAATTCGAAATTGCAACATGGAGTTTTAGAGATCGTGACTTGGAGAGTCGAGATGCCTCACAACAGGAATTTGCGGCATGCGAAATCACGAAATGCCGAAATGTGAAATTGCGACATGGAGTTTCGGAGATCGCGACTTGGAGAGTCGAGATGCCTCGCAACAGGAATTCGTGACATGCGAAATCGCAAAATGCTGAAATGCGAAAACACCTTCTGGTGTAGGCTGTGGTCACCGTCAGTGGTCATGTGAGAGGGAGGAGCTAGCACCAAGTTAAGCTCCTTTTCAGTGATCGTAACATGAAGAGTCGAGACTCTTCACCACAGGAATGCCGAAATGCCGAAATGCGAAAAGGTGAAATCAACGCGAGACCTTGTGCTTGTAATCCAATGATGTTGGATACTTGGAAATATGATCGAAGGGCTACTGTTGCTCTTCACAATTAATCAATCAGTTACAATTCAGTTAGCAGAACTGAATCATGACTCTTGGACAGTTGGTGATTCAGTTGCTGATGCGTTTTCTTGGAGGTTCACAGTGTAACTGCTTGAAACGACTGATGGTTTCTGCGAGAGTTCTCGAAGAGACTTCAGGGTGATCGCCAGAGAAGATGAAGAGTCTCGAGGCATCTTCCAGTGGCATGAAGACTGTTCATAGAGGCTATTGACAGATGTAAGACCGTTGGAGCCTAGAACTGCAACAGGGGGAATGAGCTCGACTGTGACAGAGAAGACGAAGAATCTCGACTGCTAGAGAGGCTAAGGAATCTCGACATAACACCCAATGATGATGGACACCTGGGTTTAACCGCCAGAGAAGCTGAAGAGTTGCAATGATGATCAGGCAGAGCACTCGACATGGGGAGAGCATGCAGAAGCATTGTGAATGGAGGATGTAGAAGATGCACAGAGAGAATAAAAATGTAGAACATAGAAGAGATTGGGTGTTGTTGAGAGTGATTCATGTGTAGAAGGAGGCAGAGTGCAGCAGCTGAAACGCACAGAAGAGGAATGGTGCATAGAAGGGACTTGGCACACAGAGCATAAAAGGTAGAAGAACATAAAGCGTAAGGAAAGTGTGCAGGACGACACTGATGCAGGTAGAGCAGAGCAGTGTAGAAGAACAATGATGAGACCGGTAAGCCATTGATAAATATTGTATCACTGTGATAAATTTACAGATAACAAACTTTATATCTCAAGGTGCTAGGGAGGTCCTAGGGAGGACTGTTGTCCTCAGAGGTTCAAGTGGGTGCTTGAATATAGGGAGTTGTAGCTTCTATCTGATTGCAGCCAGAAAAACCAGGGTGGCAGGGTGGTGCAAGGGAGAACTGTTGTTCTCTGTTTTACAGGTTGGTGCCTATGTGACTGGAAGTTGGTGCTGGAACACTTAGGGAGTTGTTGCTTCCTTCTAGTGGGTACTAGAGAAACCAGGGAGTTGGTGCTTCCTTCTAGTGGGTGCTAGAGAAACCAGGGAGTTGGTGCTTCCTTCTAATAGGTGCTAGAGAAAACAGAGAGTTGGTGCTCTCAGCAATTTGCAGCTTGCAAAACAGAGGCTGTAGCCTCACAATGAGTTGGAGCTCATATGTATGATAATGTACAGAATGTAAAGATTACTTATCATACCAAGAAAAAGAGGTTTTTACCCTTTATGGGTTTCCTTAGGAAATATCTGTCTCTGTATATTTCATATGTGTGACTGATGTCAAATGTTCTATTGCTTACCTCCCTGCATTATTGTGATTGTTATTAAATACTCTGCAAAGAGTTTAAAATAAGCATAATTGTTTAAGCACAGTAAAAACTAATTCACCCTCCTGCCCCCCCTCTCAGTTGTCCAACATTCCCACTATTCGGCATAGTTCCTCCTCTAGTTTTTGTTATATCTTAATTCTTAATGACTAGTGGTTATTGTTGGGATTTGGTGACAATGAATTCCTCTAAGGATGGTTTTGGATCCTATTGTTATGCTTTGGTTACAACCAAATAGACCAAGTTAGAATATGGATAGGGATTGGATTTAATAATCAGTTTCTTGTAAATGTATATAAATACATGTAAGCCCATAGAGGCAAAGTGAGAGAGATAGAGTGAGAACTTGCTAGTGACAACCGATGCTGCAATCTCCATGATATGAATAATAAAACAACCGATGCCTATGCTTGGTGGACGTAGCCCAACTTTTGAGTGAACCACTTAAAAACCATCTTAAACAAATTTGCATGATTTTCTTTCATAATTTAAGGTATGAAGTTTGTTTTTTAAACAAATGGGTGAAGGATGCTTAAAAGGTGATGTTTTTTAAAGTCAGATGAATTTCCTTTTTTAAAAGAAATGTGAACTAGTCAAGAAGTCAAGGTTGTTTTTAAAAGAATTGCTATATTTGGAATATAATATGTAAAAAGTATAGAGTGAATTTAAAATGTGATTTTTTTTTTTTAATATAGTATGTAAAAAGTATAAAGTGAATTTAAAAGGTGATTTTTTTTTTTTTAAAAGGTGAGGTTGTAAAAGGATTTTTTAATTAAACCTTTTATTAAACTTTTTCTTTTAAATCTTTTGAGGTTTATACCATAATTCTTCTACATATTTTTCAAAGGGCCTTCGTTATTATAAGCAGTGATTTGGGTATTGTGAGTATTTTGTGCTATTGGTTAAGATGTAGAGTTTGAAGTTTGAAGTTTGAAGTTGAAAATTTTAGTTGTAAATGCATCTTTGAGCTCTGGAAGCTCAAGATGCGGAATTTACTAGTGAAACAAGGGTTGCAAAAAGAATTGGTAGGGAATTCAAAGAAACCAACATCCATGATGAATGATGAATGGGAAGATTTGGATGCAAAAGGTCTTAGTACCATTCGTTTATGTCTGGAAGATGATGTTTTGTTTAATATCGTAGGAGAGGATACAACATCAAGCTTATGGAGCAAGTTGGAAAGTCTATATATGAAGAAATCCTTGATGAGAAGAATCTACTTGAAGAGACATTTGTACAGTTTGCGGATGAAAGAAGGTACAAAATTTGTTGACCATTTAAATACCTTCAATACCCTTATAGTTCAATTGACTAGTATAGAAGTTAAATTCAAAGATGAAGATAAGGCTATTACACTATTGTGTTCATTGCCTGAGTCTTGGGATAATCTAGTCACCTCTATTAGCTTTAGCTCAACAGATGTTTTAGATTATGACTTTGTTGTGGGAGCTTTGTTAGATGAGGATATGAGGAGAAAATCTAGTCAAGAAACCTCAACTTCAGAGGTGATGCTGGTCAGAGGTTGAACTAAAGAGAAGAATGAGAGAAGTTTTTCTCGATCTAAGTCAAGACACAGAAAGGGTAAAGAAAAATGTTGGTACTGTGGAAAAACATGACATCTCAAGAAAGATTGCTGGAAGAGAAAAGAATCTAAGGAAAACTCTAAGAAGGAAGCAAATTTGACTGTAACAAATTCATGTATGATTGATCAAGTTTTATCTATTTCTAATCATTTACAATATCAAGAAGAATGACAGTTAGATTCAGGTGCCTCCCACCACATGCGCTCACATAGAAATTGGTTCATTACTTACCAATCTGTTGATGAGGGTGTACTGTTTATGGGAAATGGTATTCTCTGTAAAACTGTTGGGGTTGGCAGTATTAAAATCAGGATGTTCGATGGTATTGTTAGGGAATTAACAGATGTTAGATATGTACCCGAGCTTAAATCAAATTTGATTTCATTGGGAGTGTTGGATTCTTGTGGATATAAGTATACAGGTCAAGGTGGAGCTCTCACATTAATGAAAGGTAGTTTAGTAGTGATGAAGGAAACAAAGGTTGATAACCTTTATAAGTTGGAAGGGAGTACTGAAGTGGAATTTGAAGTGACAGATGTATCTTCTTGTTTATGGTAGAAGCATCAAGGTCATAAGAGCAATAAAGAATTGCAGGTATTGATAAGTGGTAAATCATTTCCAGACCTAAAATCTTTGTTTCTGAATTCCTGCTTATTTTATATCTCTACAAGTTATGCTGGTGGTATAAAGGGATGTTTTGTGTGGGATCCTACTTCTCATAAGGTCATCATTGACAAAGATATAGTATGTATGGAACAAATGAAAGGGTTTATTCAAGATCGCAACGATAAATTTGTTTTCATGCTAGATAAACCATTGTATGGCCTATTGTTACCCAGACAAATATACAAGAGGTTTGAATCCTTCATAGCGAGTCAAATTTTTTCAAAGGGTAGGAATGACTATACAATTTATAGTACATTCACAGTCTTGATGTTATTTGTTGATGATATGCTCGATGCAAGCCAGAGCATGGATAAAATCAGTAAGAAAATGACTCAAGGATCAAGCAGTAGAAAAACAAATTATGGGCATGGAAGTATACAGAGATGGTAATGGTAAGTTGTGGTTGGAGTTCAGTATGAACATTATAAAACCAGTTTTTATCCCTCTTGCTTTCCATTATAATTTTTCTTCAAGCATAGGTAATGTCTATAAAGAAGAAAAGGTTATGTCTCGTGTAAGTTCAGTAGGAGGTATGTTGTATGTGATGAAATGGTTAAGACCAGATGTTTCACATGCTAATGGTGTTGTCATATACGTGACAGATTCAAGAGTTGCAATGAAATGGGTGCTTCAGCATTTGAGAAGCACAAATGTCACCTATAATGGTTACACTGAGATGGTCTGTGATAATTGTAATGTATATTTTACAAGTGTTTTGGATAGGAGGAGACCTATCACTAAATATGTCTCACAACACAATTGTGGAAGACATGTTGGAGGTGGAGTGACCCCTCAGGAAATCCAAACTCATGCAAGTCACACAGACGAGATCATGAAACCAATTTTATTAGAGAAGCTGCAGTGGTGCTTGGCTTCTCTTGGCTTGCAGAAAAGGTGATGAACAAAAGGAAGGAGCAAGGTATCAAGTTAATTGTTTTCAAGGTGGAGATTGTTGGGATTTGGTGACAATGAATTCCTCCAAGGATGCATTTGGATCCTATTATTATGCGATTGGTTACAACCAAATAGATAAAGTTAGAATATGGATAGGGATTACATTTAATAATCAGTTTCTTGTAAATGTAGATAAATACATGTAAGCCCATAGAGGCAAAGTGAGAGAGACATAGTGAGAACTTGCTAGTCTTCTGTAATCTCCATGATCTGAATAATAAGACAACCGATGCCTATGCTTGGTGGACGTAGCCCAAAGTTTCTTATCTGTATGATTGTTAATTATCTGTATGATTGTTTCTTATCTGTATGATTGTTAATTATCATATGTGAATTGTGTTTCCCTCATTTACAATTCTAACAATTATTGATAATGGTTATTAATTCTTATATGTAATATAATTTTGAGTTGTTTATTCTTTCATTGTTTCCATGGGATAGCTTCGCTAGTTGCAGAGTGATACAAATTCTTTGCAACTTTCAATATGGGATGTGGCTTTCAATTTACTATTAATGCTCCACCATGGCCTACCTCTAACTCAACTTAATCATATTTCTCCATCATGGCCCATTAAATCCATAGCGTTTCTCGTTAATTTTTTCTTATTCCTTAATTTCGCGTTTTTTATTTCGATCTGAGATATCTAATTAAAGCCAAATTTTATCCACCATCGCCCATAAAATACATTACGTATCTAGTGAACCCTTTTCTATCCCTAGTTTTCGATTCAGATCTCATATATATATTTAAAGACAAATTTCATTTGCAAATTTATTTTGTTTCATTATTAATTAATAATACTAGTTAATCATCTCAACAATAATGTATTAATAATATATTAAGGTCAATGGTTATTAGGGTTAGGATTGTTATAAATTACCATGAAATTTCAGTTTTTTTTATGATTTGAGAGTATTGTTTAAGGCTTCTGTGGAATTTATTGTTTTCAGTATATGGGTTTTAATGAAATTTGTGTGTGTGTGTGTGTGTGTGTGTGTGTGTGTGTGTGGATTTTAATGAAATTTTTCTATGGGCGAGAGACTTTCTTTGTTAATTATCCTACCCGTGACGAATATTATCAATGAAAAATATACAAAAATTTTATATGGATGTATAATGGTCATAGTTTATACCATGGTGCAATGTATACACTTTATGATCCATGTGTTGTGTACTTAAATATCCTTATAACAATAATAAATCATTAGAAAAATTGAAGTATAATTCATCGTCTACAAAGTTCAAATTGATTTGTTATCAATGGCTTTAGAACAAGTAACAATCATCATATTTAAAGTTAAAGATGATTTTCTATCAATGTCCTTATAAAAAGTATGATTCCAAGTTTTTTTCTATGTAATACATCACATCAGTTCAAACTTTCTATCTTTGTGACAAAGAGAACACTTCGTTAGTTTAAAAAAAAAAAATTGGCCAAAACTTAACTTAGGAAAAATTTAGGGAAGTTTTATTCCATGCAATACATTATGTTAATTCAAAATTCCTATCTTTATGACAAATGAAAATTTTCATTAGAATTTTTCTCAAAAAAATTGGCCAAAACATCCATTTCACAATGTGTCAAAGTCGCATTGTGATGAACCTAACCCGATCTTGCAATGTAACAAAACTTGATGGTTTGATGTGATCAACATTACTTGACATTACAACATCATGAACATATCCTTACATCGCATTTGAACATAACCATTCACCAACATCACAAACATATTCAATCCTACATAATCTGATGCCACAATGTGAATAGTAACATTGCAATGTGATGAACAAATAGACGATAGTAACGTCACAATTTTACAAACATAAACATACGTGGCATTCTATGGAACATATCCCTATCATAAAAATGTGACTAACACATGCTTACATTGCAATGTGATTCACATCTCCTAACATTAGAATGTGAAAAACATTTTCAAATTTCCCAAAATGATGAACATAACCCATTACTGCAATGTGATGTACACAAACCAATGTGGCAATGTGAGAAACATAGACCATCATTGCAATGAGATGAACATTTCCTGACATTGAAATGTGGTAAACATAATTAGATGTCACAATGTGATGAACAAAACCTAATGTTGCAATGTGACGAACAAAACCTCATGTCGTAATGTGACGAACAAAATCTAATTAACTTTGCAATGCGATAGTGCCATAGTAAACTGTGGTTAAACATAATCAACATGCCCCACTGTAATTATCTCCACAAGGTCTATGAAGGTCAACCAAGGGAATGGTCAACAATAATCGACCTCGTCCAACCATATTCAAGCATGGTCATGGTAAACTAGCTCAACCACAATGAAGGTCACAATGTGAAAAACATAAATTAGCTATGTGAATAGTAACGTCACAATGTGATGAACAATGAGACGATAATAATGTCGCATTGTAACAAACCTAAACATACGTGGCATTGTGTCGAACATATCCATTTCGTCACAATGTGACGAACATATCCTCACATTGCAATGTGATGCACATATCCTGACATTAGAATGTGACAAACATTTCCAAATGTAACAATATGACAAACACAACCCATTACTGCAATGTGATGTACACAACCTAGTGTGGCAATGTGAGAAATGTAGAGTGACATTGTAATGAATTGAACATTTCTTGACATCGCAATATGGCAAACATAACTTGATGTCGAAATGTGATGAACAAAACTTAATGCTACAATGTGATGAACAAAACCTCCTGTCACAATGTGATGAACAAAACCTGATCAACATTGCATTGAGGTAGTGCCATAGTAAACCATGATTAAACATAATCAATATGTCCCATAGTATTCAAATCTATAAGGTCTATGAAGGTTCGCGAAGGGAATGGTCAACAATAGTCAACCTCGATCAACCATAGTCAACCTCGGTCATGGTCAACCATAGTCAACCATAGTGAATGTCGCAATGTGACAAACACAAATTGGCTATGTGAATAATAACATCGCAATGTGATGAACAAAGAGACATGGAATTGTGATGGACATAGTCATCAACATCGGTCAACCATGGTCATGGTTAACCATAGTCAACCATGGTGAAGGTCACAGTGTGACAAACATAAATTGGCTATGTGAATAGTAACATCGCAATGTGATGAACATAAATAGACATGGCATTATGAAGGACATATACCTGTTGTCTCAATGTGGCAAACATATCCTCACATTGTAATGTGACACACATATCCTGATGTCATAATGTGAAAAACATTTCCAACGTCCCAATCTATTGAACATGACCCACTGTCACAATATGATGTACACAACCCAATGTTTCAATGTGAGAAACATGGACCAACATTGTAATGAGACGAACATTTCCTGACATCGCAATGTGATGAACATAACCTCATGTCGCAATGAGACAAACATTTCCTAATGTTGCTATGTGACAAACATAACTAGATGTCGCTATGTGATAAACAAAACTTGATATCTCAATGTGACGAACAAAAACTCATGTTTCAATGTGATGAATAAAACTTGATCACCATTGCAATGTAGTAGTGCCATAGTAAACCATGGTTAAACATAATCAACATGGCCCACTATAATCAACTCCATAGGGTCTACAAAGTTCAACCAAGGGCATGGTCAACAATACTCAACCCCGATCAACCATAGTCAACCATGGTCATGGTCAACCATAGTCAACAATGGTGAAGGTCAACTATGATCAACCATACTAAAATTTGGTCCATGTCAAGCTCATTCATGGTTAACCATAGTTAACCATGGTTAAGGTCAACCATAGTAAACCATACTCTTCGTCATGGTCAACAATGGGAAACCATAGCTAAGCTAATGGTCAACAATAGTCATACTTAAGGTTAAACATGGTGATTTCCATTTGTAGTCATGATCGAACAAGGTCATGTCCAACCATGGTCATCTATGGACAAAAAATGTCAAACATAATAACCATTGTCAACCATAGTCAGCCATGGCCATTGTCAACCAAGGTCAAACTTAGTGAAGTTCATGATCAACCATGGCCAACCTTAGTAAACCAAAGTCAACAAAGGTCTACCAATGTTAACCATGGTCGCGGTCAATCTCATGGAGAACAATTTTTAACCATGGTGAACCATGGTCAAGGTCAACCACATTCAACCATGGTCATGGTCATGTTCAACCATAGTCAACGATGGTAAATATAAGTCAACCAAGGTCTATGGAAGTTAACCATGGTAATGTTCAACCATAATTAACTATGGTCATGGTAACCCAAGGTCAAGAGCAATTAACCATCTGCATGGTCAACCATTCTTTATTAATTTATAATACTTTTGTACTTTTTTAATGTACTAATACTTTAGTAATGTATTCTTAATGTATTACTTTATTAATGTAACACCTTAATGTGTTAATAATTTAGCAATGTATTAATTAATAATGTATTAATATATTAATTAATTAATACATTAATACATTAACACATTAATAATAATTTATATATTCCTACATTATTATTAATGTATTTTTACTCTATTAACAAAACCAGATGTCGCAATGTGACCAACAAAAACTCATGTTGTAATGTGACAAATAAAATCTGATCAACATTGTAATGCAGTAGTGCCATAGTAAATCATGGTTAAACATAATCAACATGGCTCGCTATAATCAACTCCACAAGGTCTACGAAGGTTAACCAAGGGCATGGTCAACAATAATCAACCATAGTCATAGTCAACTATAGTGATGGTCAACCATTGTCAACGATGGTGAAGGTCAACTATGATCAACCATACTGAACTTTGGTCCACATCAAGCTCATTCATGGTTAACCATAATCAACTATGGTGAAGATCAACTATGATCAACCATACTAAACTTTGGTCCATGCCAAGCTCATTCATGGTTAACCATAGTCAACCATGGTTAATTTCAACCATAGTAAACCATACTCTTCATCTTGGTCAACAATAGTCAATCATAGCTAAGGTAATGGTCAACCATAGTCATAGTTAAGGTTAAACATGGTGAATGCCATCCATAGTCATGATCAACCAGGGTCATGGCCAACCATGGTCATCTATGGACAACAATTGTCAAACATAGTAACCATTGTCAACCATGGTCAACCATAGTCAACCATGGCCATGGTCAACCAAGTTCAACCTTAGTGAATTTCATGATCAACCATGGTCAACCATAGTAAACCAAAGTCAACGAAGGTCTACTAATGTTAACCATGGTCATGTTCAATCTCATGGACAACAATTTTCAACCATGGTTAAGCATTGTCAACCATGGTGAACCATTGTCAAGGTCAACCACATTCAACCATGGTTGGGTCATGCTCAACCATGGCTAACCATAGTCAACGATAGTAAATCAAAGTCAACCAAGGTCTATGGAAGTTAACCATGGTTATGTTCAACCATAATTAACTATGGTCATAACAAGCCAAGGTCAAGTGCAATTAACCATGTGCATGGTCAACCATTCTTTATTAATTTAATAATTCATAATACATTTATACTTTATTAATGTATTCTTAATGTATTAAGTTATTAGTGTATTATTAATTTATTAATGTAACACCTTAATGTGTTAATACTTTAGCAATGTAATAATGTATTAATTAATTAGTACATTAATACTTTTACACATTAAAATGTACTACTATCTTGTGGATTTTTTGATACTGGTAAAGTCTATGAGGTATACATACCCCCCTATTCCCCTCTCGATTTGAACTTGTGACCTCTTAGGATGAAACACATGTTCTTAACCATTAAATTGATATACATTTTTAAAAGTACAACTCTTATGTATATATTAAAAATATCATTTTAATATATTTTCATTAAAAGTTTAATTTTTTTTTTATGTATTAATTCTTTATTAATATATTAATTAATAATACTTTAGTAATGTATTATTTATATATTACTATATAAGTGTATTATTACTTTATTAATATACAATTGTGATATATTAGTTTATTAATATTTTAGCCATGTATTAATTAATTAAATAATACTTTAAAGAATTATTGTAATAACTTTAATTTTTATTAATACATTAACACATGCCCAACGATTTTAACTAGGTATACATACCCTACCCTCCTCTCGATTTGAACTTGTGACTTCTTATGAGGAAACACGTAGTCTTAACCATTAGAGAGACTACCTAAACTTATTATTAATGTATTATTTTATTAGTGTATTAATGTCATTTATAGTTATAATCATAAGAAAAGATGATCATGGTTAACCACAATCAATCATGATCATTTTCATTAAATGTATTAATATATTAATATTTTAATAATGTATTACTACTTTAATAATGTTTTATTTCTTTAATAATTTATTATTTCTTGAATAATATATTATAAATGTATTACTTTATTAATGTATTATTAGTCCTTGCTATGGGACTATAGCAATGAGTTTGCTTTTGATGTGACATTAATTTGCTTTTTACCATAAATTTGTGTATGCAATGTAATGTTTAACACAGGAAAACAAATATATATTTTTGGATATAATAAAAATATTTGTGTTTCTCATTTCTAATTGGTTGGTAGAATTGAAGTGTTATTTCTCCCTTCACATCTTTCAATATGTAGAATTAATTACATAATCAATGAATTTAACAACATCTAAATATAAAAAATTGTACTATGTATTTATTATTATGCATTATTATATTTATATTATTTTTATTATCTAATATATTATTTATTATTATATTTAGATTATATTTATTATCTAATATATTATTTAGATTATATTTATTATGTAATATAATAAATATTATATAAAAATATATATTATTAAATTTGAAAGGTTTATTTTTAAAAATAAAAATTTAATATTTTTAAAATGTAATTTGCATTTGGCTAGTTTAACTTAATTGGAAGGAAATTTAGGTTAATCCCAAAACTATACAACATCCACATTAAAGTAAAACTTATCCTGGCCAATAGGGCATATGACAAATCTATAAACTAAGTGTCATGGAGCAGCACGTCTTCCTCCATTCTTTGTGAGTCTAGGTCGAATTCTTTGAATTCCAATCTTTATGACGGTATAGTTATCAGTGTTAATTGTTTTCATTTAAAATCTTTACAAATTGGTTTCTTTTAAGACTATGAAACTAGCCCCTAGTTAACATATTGTTCATGTTTCACAGTAATCATCATCAATAATTATAAGGTGTCAGTTATCATCTCCATTTCCAAATCTACTTGGCAAGGACTAATTTGCCATGCAACCCTTGTTATTTTAGCAACTTATTAATGTATTAATTAATTAATACCCTATATTATTAATGTATTAATACTTTAATATGTTACATTATGCATTAATGTATTAATATTTTGTATTTTAGTGTATTAATACTTTAATAATGTTTTACTAAATACATTAAATTAAGTTCTATGTATTACTACTTTATTAATGCTTTATTTATGTATTTATTTATATATTTAATATATTATTAATGTATTATTTTATTAATTTATTAATAATTTAACAATGTATTAAAATACAAATTAATTAATACATTACATCATTAATATATCAATCAATTAATATGTTACTTTATATACCAATGTAAATTATTACTTTAATTTATACATTACAATTATATATTACTGTATCATTAATGTTATATTACATTATTAATTTATCTATTTATCAGTTAATATGTATTTTAATGTATTAATAGTTTAATATATTACATTATGCATTAAAATAGTCTAATTTATACATCACCATAATGTAATAATGTATTGCTACACTAAGATCAATGTATCGATACCTTATTAATGTATTACTTTATGAGTGTATTAATACTTTAGTAATATATTTATTAATGCATAATGTGTTTATTGATCTATTTAATTTATTATTAATGTATTACTTTATGTATTTATTAATGTATATAATGTATTACTTTAATTGTATATATATTTTTTTAAATAAAAAAGTGGAACCTGCTATATTAGATAGACAAAACTTTTACAGAGTATACAAAAGAGTAGGTCTGGTATCACCCGAAATGCTGCCGATTATCGGAAACCAGCAAGTATAGGGAGCGAGTAGCAATAGCATTATAAAACATAAAAACAGAGTGGCATCTGTCCTGCCCGTAGGAAACCAGGACAGATGTCTGTGGTCTAAGTACATATGAAACAGTAACATAAAAACTTAGAACCAAGAGAACGTAAAAACCTAGATACCTGGTGACCTGTCATCCTCGCTAGTCTACCGCGTGGTCCCAGCCAAGATGACGAAAGCTTGCTCACAGAGGGGGCATTTCCACTTGGCTGGTGCGTTGGTAAATGCGTCAAGGAGCACATCCATTTGCTGATCCATGCAGAGGGCCCGATGCTCTAGATCAGCCAAGTGTCCAGGAAGGTCGAAAATGAGAGCTAGGTGTTCATCCCGGATGAGTGAGCCATGCACGCTACCACCCTCGTCCACCACTGCTCCAGAACCCGCATCTAACACCCTCTGATCCGCAACATCTTCTGCAACCTTCGTGCCCGCTTCTATCACCTGGGCATTATGGCAACTGAAATTATCGTCACCGGGCCAGGGTATTTCCTCCACGAGACAGCCGGGGGTGTATTCTACCAGTGCCGGAGTGGGCTTGCAATCCTCCCTCTAGGCTGCCACTCGGGTGAACTCCATAGTCGACAGGTCCTCCACAAACGGGATTTCCTCCACAATGCAGGGGGGAAACTCCTCCTCAGTACCAGCTTCCTGCCTCGCTCCCGGCGCTTTCTCCTTGACAACGTGGCTGCATCCAGCTCCAGACTCAGCAATGGTGGCAAGCCGAGCCAGTTTCTCTGCTCTGGCTTTCTTTCGTAGAAATGATGTTGCAAGTGCCAAGGCGCGCTCGAGTTTCTCCTTACGAAGCCGTTGCGCCTTATGCGCCACCCAGGCCACGCCACGACGAGTTCTACCTCTTTTTCGAGCCATGGAGAAGGCGCGAAGTGATTGCCGGTGAAGGCAGAAGAGCAGTTGCAGGTACAAATCATGGGCAAGCGAGCTCAGTCTTGTTAAATTCAGAAAGAAATGCAGCGAGAGAGCAGAATGCCATAATGCAAAATGCAGTGTGAATGCAAGACCACACCAAAGAATCCTGGCTATAAACAAAGCCGAGGGAGGTGCAAACCTGCTATGACCGGGCGAATTGAAAACGAAATGATCGGGAGCCAAGGCCATCCGCTCGCAGTTATCCCTTGCCATTACTGGAACACTAAAATCATACATCATTGCTCAAGGGAAAGGTCCCTCCATCCTGAACCTACAGCGATGGCCGTCCCCCATCGTTAAGTCATGCGTGTGGGTAGCGGCCGTCGGCATTTATGCCTGGGCCGAGTGCGGATCCACCTGGCTCCCTATAGATGCGTGTCACCCCATCTGGGGCTACTTTAATTGTATATTAATACTTTAGCAATGTGTTAATTAATAATGTATTAATGGATTGATTAATTCATGCATTACATTATCAATGTTTCAATCAATTAATAGATTACATTTTATATTAATACTTTAATTTATATATTACATTTATACATTATTATTATATATTAGATTAATGCAAAACATTACATTAATAAACCATTATTATAATACATTAATGTAATACATTTATGGTTGTCCCAAGGCATGTCCGTTGTCAACTAACAACAACCACTTTATAAAATTGGTTGATATACGCCGATTGGTGCCATTTTTCACCTTTCCAAACTAATAGCGTCGATCGACGTATATTAACCACTTTTATAAAGTGTTTTTTTCTAGTTTATATTTATGTTGATATAATCAGGAAATTCGGCTACATGGTCTTACTAGATAATCACGTAAGAAAACAACAGCGGTGCTACCCTCTCACTGATCAGAATGATTTCTTTGCAGACCAATACTTTGGTCTAGCGGCTTGGATTCAAGGGCTTGAAACTATGGTGTTCAATTTCAAGGACGACCCTAATGTCATAGCCTAAGCATGATGAGGAGAGAACCCACTAGGAAAAGTCATTTATGCATTTATAAAGGAAATTAACTTGTCATCCTTTATCTTCGTCTCGTTGATTGTGAAGGGGTTGAACAATCCTAGGGCCATGGTTTTCATTTCCATCCCCTCAACCCATATCTCCCTTGGTTTCTCTACATAGAATGACTTGATTTTCTGATTATTGTTGAGTCCCAAATTTCCCACACTTAAAAACCTTCACTCTCAAATACCCATTTGCTTAAGCGTTTCCATTCCCAAGCCCCAATGTTGATTTTCTCTATAACATTTCCCTAGGATTGAGTACATTGAAGATTGGAGGGTGAAAGGAAGTAAAGGGGCAGAAATGAGATTTTCTTTTTGCAGAGGTTTTGATTTTCTGGCAACGCAAATATTTTGAGAACTTGCAAGCTTGCCAGGCCATGGGCTTGTGTTGTTTCTCTATGACTACCTTGTGTTATTTCTCTATCACTATGTAGCAGAATGGATTTGAACATGTTTATGAATGGGAGGATCAAGACAAACAATGAGTTTTTTTAATCAAATAAGAGGCAAATAGGGTAAATTTGGCTGACACACAAACCAAGCTGAGAAAACATTGATTTTTTCTGTCATTTGTAGGGCCATGTAATAATTTTTGGCATGTTTTATTCTAGGAAAGATTGCAGGGATATTTGAGGCATTGAATTTTGTATCAGGACATGAGAATATAACATGGAGCTAGATTGAAAACAAAGACAAAAAAATATCAGAGAAGAAAAGTAAGTATCTTGATCTAGGGATGGTCTAAACGTATGTGATTTCCTTGTTGCAAGAGATGTTACTTTGTCTTTTCACACTTTCATTTATGAAATTTGAGTCTTTTTCAATTTACCTTATGAGATAGTTATAAGCTTGATATTTTGTCGTAGATGGATAACATTATCCCACAATTATATTTTGGCATTAGAGTCGATATTGTGTTTCGTAGAATTTTATAGCTTATGGTAAACATATTTTGCATTGTACTACAATTCTTATAAGACTTAAAAAATACAAGAACTTAGAATCTATCAAAACAACTCTGTGAGAAATGTTAGAATCTATAGAAACATGCTACAGAAAACAATGAACATAATTTGATAGACGAGTATTAAAACATGTCATTGCTTTTATCGATTTTATCCATGAAAAAACATTGCTACACTAAACTACCTTTAAAGTGCTAGCTGCTAGACTCAACAATCAATGAATGAATTCACACCTCTTCCCCATCTCTCTTATAGAAGGGCATACTAGGGTTTACAAAAATAGGTTTTCATGTAACTCAAACTCAAAAATATAATTCTCTTTATCTTAGGTCAAACTCATAAATATGTTTTACTAAAAATAAAACCAAATTGATTTTTATTTTTATTTTAATTCCTAGTCAATTTTTAATTGGTGGCATATGCCTATAAGATTAGCTAGCGGTGGCCCATGTCTTATCTAAGGCTAGTTTTCAAGCGCATGCATGTGCCCTCCCTTCCCTCTCCTTCTATAAATTAAGAGTGGTGTGCCTCCTTCTTGAGATGTGTGATGCACCCCCATTAGGTTCTACAAGACACAATATACTGTTGTTAAACATGTGCTTAGATTTGATACTATAGAATATTGTTTGAGGTACTTTTAATAACACTCCCTCTTACCCAAGAAAGTGTTCTCCACTACACCAAGTTTCTCTGAACATCTCAAATTTATCTTTTACAAGTGGCTTAGTGAAGATATTTATGACTTACTGATTTGTTGGAATGTATTGTGAAGTGGTACACGATCTCAATATCCTTGGATCAATCATGAAATAATATATTTTTAGATAGTTTGATACAACTCTAATTGTCACAGTAAATCACAATAGCATCCAAAGTTTGATATGCCAGCTCTGCTAATAACTTGTGAAGATAGATGGCTTCACAACTAGTAGAGCTAGCTATCACATATTCTACTTCTATTGAACTAAGTTCTACAAAAGTTTGTTTCCCACTGAAATAGGAAACCATACCCAATCCTAAATTGAAACAACACTATGAAATTTTCTTCTTTTCAGTAACACTATTTTTCCAATCATAATCCGGAAAACCTTGCAACGCCACCTCTCCATCACCAACATATCTCAGTCCAAAATGCACCATGCCCTTAAATATGAGAGAACACATTTTGTTGCAATCCAATGGACCTACTTAGGTTGCACCATGCACTCAAAGTGTTGACTGCAAAACAAATGATGAGCCTTGTGTCTACTAAGTACATGAGAGAACCTATTGACTGCTTGTACATAGATGGATCACCCAAATCTAAATCGGAATCAACAAAGGACTTTATATTTTCTACCATAGGAGTAGCCATGGGTTTGTATTCCATCACATGAAATGTTTTCAGAATCTAGATTGCATACTTACCATGTCCAAGAAAACTTCACTTGGACTTTGCCACATCTTTAGACCTAAAAAGTAGTGCATCAAGTCAATTTCCTTCATGCCAAATTTTCTTATCAACTCTGCCTTACGCCATTCTATGGGTTTATTTGAAATTCTTGTAAGTATAAGATTGCCTACTGACTAAAACAAGTAGATTAGAATGATAAACCAAATAGTAAACATTAAAATATGCATCTTTCTTAGTGAAATCCAAACCTAAAATATGATGAGCGACTCTAGAGTACCATGCACGTGTTTCCTGTTTCAACCCATAAAGGGCCCTTTTCAACTTGCAAACATGGGTCTTGCACCCATGCACCTCAAATCCTTTTTCCTGGTTTATGTATATCTTTTCCTCAATAAACCCATTAAGAAATGATTTCTTTACATCCATTTGATATAAAATCCAATCAAGGATTGTTGTTAAAGACATAATAAATATGAATATAGGTATACTTGGAAATGTGAGAAAAAGTCTCTTCATAGTCAATTCCCTCTTTCTAGTAGAACTCTCTAGCCACAAATTGAGCTTTGTATTTCTCTATGTTTCTATCTGCTACATGCTTAACCTTATACAACCACCTAGATTCAATTACTAACTTTGCCTCTATTCTAGGAACTATCTCCCACACAACATTCTTCATGATGGAGTTGTACCCCTCCATCATGGCATTTTCCCATACCTACTTCCTCGTTGCCTCCTCATAACTAGAAGGTTTTGTATCAATAATGGAAGACATCATAGTAACATAACTAGGGAATGTTTTAAGAGGATAGTAGACTAGAAAGGAAGTATACAAGGCACCAACTTGCTCGGTTTCCTCTTGCAATGTCTGGTTTATCCATATAACATTTCTTGTTGAACTGGAAGGTAGAGAAGCACCCCTTGTACCTTCGAAATCTTTTTCATCTAAATCTACTTTTTCTTATTTCTGCAAATCTGTTTTTGGGACATCAAGCTCTTCTACGTCCATGATCACTGCTAGAGTTTCTTAATACTTAGAGGACCATTCATCCTCGTCAAAATTGACATATCGGCTCACAACTAACTTCCATTGAGATGGAATGTACACTCTGTAATCCTTTTAGGTCTCACTATAACCTAAAAATATGCCCTTCAAACTGGAAGGTTCAAACTTGGTCCATTTCTCATTAGGAATTTGAATGTAGACAAGACAACCAAAATCACAAAGATGTGATACCTGATGCTTCTCGCTTGTGAATGCCTCCTTTGTTGTCTTCTCCTTCAAATTTTCATGAGGAAACTTGTTTAGAATATAGAAAATTTTAAGACATCCTTCCTCCCAAATATACATGGGAAAATCCATATCATGAATCATGTATTTGGTTGTTTCTATGATAGATATTTCCTTCATTTCTACAACCTCATCCTACCAAGGGTTGTAGGGAATTTCCAGCTCCTTCTTGATCCCTACTTCCTTGCAAAAGGTATCAAAATCCTTGGAGGTATACTCCTCTCCATTGTTATACCTTGATACCTTAATCTTTTTACCTTTTTTATTTTCTACAAAATCCTTAAACTCTTGAAAATTCCCGAAGACCTCATCTTTGGACTTCTTGAAGTAAGTCTAGGAATTCATAGAAGAATCATGAATAAAATATACATAGTAAATGTTACTTGATAAGGAATTTGAAGACATGGGTCCACATACATTTGAGTGGATTAGGTCAAGAATATCTCTTGACCTATGCTTGCTACTATGAAAACAACCTTCACATGCTTTCCAAGTGTGCATACCTTGCACAATCCTTTCTCCTCAATGTTCAAGGTTGGAAATCCCTACACCATGTTCTTAAAGATTGATAACACTCCATAATGCAAGTGACCTAGTCCCTTGTGATAAATATCACATAATTTTTCATTTTCATGTAGTAAATCTCTCACATGATCCTACTGCAATATGGATATACCACCCTCATGAAAACCTATGGTCAACACCCAACTAGGATTTGAGCATATATTTTGGATGAGGAATTTCTAATCATCAAAATCAACCATATAGTTGAGATCTTTCATCACTAAAACTAAAAGGATATTTTTAGTTAATCTAAGTATGTACAAAATACCACTAAGCTCAAGGATATCACCTGATGACATAGGGAATGAGATGGATTCCACTCCTACAATTGGATACATGACATCATCACTTAGTTCCACTTGCATTCTTTCCTCCGACTCTTGAATTTTTTTAAACTTGGACCTCTTTTTATAGGTCACATGTTTGGAGGATCAACTATTCACATACTAGATGACACTAGACATGGTGTTAGATGATAGTTATGAGACCATAGAGAAGTGTTTCTCAAGCTTGGATGAAATCTCATCCACTCTAACTGATGCTTCTTCACTCCCTACTAATTTATTCTACTACTGCTTCTTTCCCGACTCCTTATTCTCCTGGCACTAAGAAGTAAAGTGCCCAAACTTCAAAGACTTGAGACACTTGATGTGGTTGACATCCTTCTTTCCCTAGTTAGAGGAATTTTAATCCTCTTTCTTCTCTTTCTGCCCCTTGGGTCCTCCTTTCTTTCCTCCCTTCTTCATATTGCTAATGAGGGAAAGATTTTTCTCCTCCTCCTCCATTGCTAGAACATTATATAGTATCGCCTCCTCTTATATGAAGTGATCCCATAGCCTCTAAAAAGTGGGAATATTTTTTCAAACAAAGATCCTATGAATAGAAGGTTTCCAAGACAAAAGGAACTCATTTGATGTAATGAGTACTAGCTCTTCACACTTTCCCTTCTATCCAAATGTTGCAAGTTGATCATGGAGTTCGGTAATCTTCATCAAGTTGGAAGCTATGATATTCGTCTTGCTCATACACATGGATATACGTTTATTCCTCAATAACATCTTCCAATTGATGTTCTCACTCTGACATTGGAGTGAGTAGAGTGTCAAACATGTCCTTTCCCATGGTATTCCTCTCAATGTGAGGTACCAAATGATCATTCATAGGTCAAATATGAATCACTTGAACTTTTCCATCTTTTGTTTATGATTTTCTAACAATAATGGATCAGTAGGATTTATAACTAATTTCTCAATAGAGTCCCATAGATCCTACTCATCCAACCACATATTTACCTGACACTTTGATGTAGGAGCATCCTTGGGCTCATGCAATCAACATCAAATATTTTATTTAATCTACATTCCTATTGTTTAGTTACTTATTTTAGTAGGAGGAATAAAGAGGTCGCTATTACTAAAGAATTGATGCATGCCACATAAATGCTAAAAGAAAAATATCTAAAATTTAAATTGGGATAGTTAATAGGAGATGGACCACAAGCTATGCTAGGAATCTATAGAGATATCTCAGGAGGAGGTGAAGATTTAAAAATATTGTTGGGATACCATGTGAATTGAATAGTTTAAGAGAAGATTATAAATATATTGAATTATCAATGCAAAGGAATTCCAATAGTTTTTTACAAGAGAAGTGAAGGTTCAGCTTCAGATCTGCAACAAAGAAGAAGTGAGTCAATACTAGCTCATGCTTAGGGGAGTCTAAGATTGCATTTTATTCCAATCACACTACTTTGAATATTGTGAATTGTGGAGAGAATAAGACCTCCATATTGTAATCCATGGGTTGATGCTTAATTAATTTTAAACAACTAAGTGAAACATAAATTATCAACCCAGGGAAGTCTTTTGTTTCAAAGATAGCCACGCACTGTATATGCTCAATTCCAAAAGCATTTAGTGTTGTAGTAAGGAAATCATTCTATCTATGATT
>ML787473.1:31456-82666 GCA_009831015.1 Picea engelmannii | reverse complement strand
ATTAAACGTGTAGTAATGAGAAAGGACGTTATGTACCTTGGAATGATTAAGTGGAATGATAATATAAGTCTAAATATAGGTGATGAAGGGTATAATCATGGCAAAGAATATGGGTAAAAAAGGTACAATATATGGTCCTAACAAGGAATTCCAATAGTTTTTTACAAGAGAAGTGAAGGTTCAGCTTCAGATCTGCAACAAAGAAGAAGTGAGTCAATACTAGCTCATGCTTAGGGGAGTCTAAGATTGCATTTTATTCCAATCACACTACTTTGAATATTGTGAATTGTGGAGAGAATAAGACCTCCATATTGTAATCCATGGGTTGAATTGATGTATTGTTAAATAAAGAGTTAGATTCTATCCATTTCCTTATTTTTCCTATTATTTACATTATTACTTATGTCATATTTAGTTTTGTATAATTTTCATGCTATGATTTCTTAAGTAAGCTACTTTAATAGTTGTTGCACTATAATAATGTCGATCCAGTTTTGCAGCATGATGGAAAATTAAAAAACTTGTTGGTTCATCAAGTGTTATCAAAAAAAGGTTCAATTCTGATTGAGAATTTATATAAGTATCATAACTAATTCTCTATTGAGAATTGGGTTCTACAAGATCAATTCTTGTGCAACTGTGGTAGAAAGGAGACTTGAGAGAGGCTCGTTTAAAATTGTGTATTTTGAATGATGAATGGTGGGAGGCTATAGAGGATTCATAATTAGAATATGAGATAGAGGAAGAATGAAATGTTGATCAAAGAGACCAAGTTGAGTGTTTGATCTCATTTCTAAAGGATAGAGGTAATACAAGGGTGGAAGTTTCTTACACCAATGGTTGTATTAAAGTAGAGACTCTTATGGATTGGATATGAGAGCTCAAGAGATACTTTGATTATGAGAATGTCCAATACCCCAATAAAGTTTTTTTTGCAATAACAAAGTTGAAAGGGAATGATGCACTATGGTGGGATGTTGTGCATAAAGACATAATGGACAAGCAAGAGGAGAAGATAAATACTTGGAGGAAAATGGTGAGTAATATCAAGGATAATTTATTTCCTATTGATTACCAACAAAGTTTGTTTATACAAGCACAAAATTTGAAACATAAAGAGACATTTATATGGAAGTATATAGAAGAATTCTTCAAATCATCACTTAGATAAAGAATTAAAGAGGCAAAGTATCAAAGGGTAGAAAGGTATGTGAATGGATTGAAGTTTTGTTTTCAATATGAGATGAGTACCCATTGTTTCTAAACCATGGATGAATCATATCATATTGATTTAATGGTAGAGAAAAAATTGAATAGACAGTGGAAAAAAAGTTTCAAATGAAATCATCTTAGATGAAGAGGTAGAGCGAGGGTTGCAAGAGGACATTCTAGTGGAGGGAGATAAGCTAAAAGTGTCTAGTAGTAAAATTTCCAAAGAAGAAAACCATCCTAGTAGAGGTAGAGGGTTTGGAGGAGGCAAGGGTAAGTATGTCATTAATTGCTACAGATGTGGAGTAGAAGGGCACAAAGCATTTGAATGCCCATAGAAGCACAATATAGGAATAAGGAATGAGGCCAGGATTCATGTCATGCAGGTATGTGAGGAATTAGTTGTTGGAGAAAATGGTGTAGTACTTCAACATGAAGAGGGTAAAACCCTTATGTTTATAAGGGTGTTAATTAAACCTAAAAATATGGCTACAAATGAACCTGCAAAGGGAAGAGATTTTTTGAACTAAATGTAAGGTTCAAGGTAAATGTTACATTTTGATCATAGATGGTGGGAGTATAGAAAATTTGGTGTCCGTTAAGGTGATTGATAATTTGAAATTAAATTTCATCCTTCATCTCGATCCATTTTGGGTTTAATGGTTAGATAAGGGTCAACAAGTCACCGTGGCATGTCAATGCTTGTTGACTTTCCATATTATCAACTTCAATGACCAAGTATTTTGTGATGTGGTGGATATGGACACATGTCATGTGTTACTGGGAGGACCATGTATATTTGATAGGAAGGTTCTTCATGGTGTTATGGAAAATGCATATGAATTCAATAAGGATGGACAATGTTATAGGATAGAGCTAATGGAAAAATAGGAGACAACAACAATGGATAATAGTTATGTTGGGTGTAGTGGGAGCACATGTGTTAATGTAATGTTTTTCTCAACCAAAGAATTTATGAAGGAATAAAGAAGGTAAAATTATATTTGTCCATAATGCCAAAGAAGGTACAAGAAGATGAGGAAAATAGGTGTGTGCCATTGGGGATTCAACGATTGTTGTATGAGTTTTCATAGATTTCTTTTGATGACTTTCCAATGGGAATGTCTCCCATTAAATTATTTCCTATCATATGTATTGTATTCCAAGATCAATTCTACCTAATAAGTCTCATTACTGAATGAATCCCACAGAAAGAGAAGAAGAAAATAGGTGTTGATGGGAGGAATGGAATGATCCTCACTCAAGAATTTTAAAATCTCACTAGGCTAGGTGAGATAGGTGGGATTATCACCATGGGCTTATAGACTATCAAAAATCTCAATCAGACCTCAAGAAATAAGTTCTTGAATACGATGCTATTATATGAATCTGTATGTTTTTATGTGAAATAAGTTGAAATAGAAAAAATGCTTGCAAAATGAATTTACAAAACAATTGAATAAGTAGTGCAAGATAACATAAATCTGAAAATCCAACGCACAACAAGTCTCATAAATGAGAAAAAACCAATTTTTTTTTTATTGATATCAATATGAGTTACAACCAAGTTTATATTTTCAAACCCCTGTGAGGATTTGGATCAAAATTAGACTTAGAAGTCTAAGATGTAATTTGATTCATAAATAGACAACTCATGTCTCAAAAGAAAAAGACTAGAATTTAAAATTGAACTAGATCAATCCAAGCTACAAGTGCATCATAGTATTGACTCTGCAAAAATAGCATTAAGACTAAATTGAATTTCAATATGAATGAATGACCTTTGGAGCATGCCAATAATCAATGCTTCCCAATCCTTTCTTCGCCACCTTTAGAATAACCTAGCTATCAACAAGATAACTTATCTCTAAAGAAACTCATAAATGACTGAACGAACACATATTCTCACTTGAGACAAGACTAAACCTTATTAGAACTATATCTCTCTATTTTCTCATCTCCTATCATTTGTCTTGTTCTCCTCCTTTTATGTCTTCAAAAATTAGTTTGAGTGGTTCAAATACCTTTTGAGATAAATTTAAATAACTTTAGTTAGGAGAGGAAAAAATTATTTTATAATAAGGGTAAACAATAAATAATAAATAATACGTGGAGTCCACCTAATTATTTTATTCCTTTATTTTCAACATTTCCCTTGTAACTCCAAAATTTAATTGAATACCATGCACATATTAGCATCATAAAATATACCAAAAGTAACCCATATGAACATGCGACACCATATAACACTTGTATCTACCAAAAAATATCATGCCAAAAAATATCATAACAACATGATATTAATTTTTTTTCAAAAATAATACCATGTGAATGTTGTCCCAAAATATGCATCAAATATCAAAGTAGAAATGGCATCATAGAAACTTAAATAAATCAGAAATAATATTTTTTTTTGGATGGTGCCTCTCTTTGTCTAATTCCCTCTAAAAGAGAAGCCATGTGCTTAAGTAATTCTTGATCGAAAAACTTCTTTTCATCCACTTTCTAAATCTCATGGTGCATGTCGTTGAAAGTAATTTTTCTTTCATTACTTTATGTTTGAGACTGAGGTTGTTTTGACTGTACTAATGAGGCTTCAGAGGATTCAAATCTTGGGGAACTTGTAGGTTGTTTACCTTTTTCCAATTGATGTTTAGTTGGAATCACGTTATAACTTCTAGGAACTTGGATAGAATGGGCCATACAAGCAGAAGAAGCAACATGAGACACATATTGCATAGGAGGTGGTGTTGGTAATGGGACATCATGCCGATGGACTATATTGAAAGGAGGATTTGTAGGAATGTTCTCCTATCCATCATTGGCTGGCTACATAGGAGGTTTGGAAAAATTATCAATACTCGAATGAAGTTTCAAGAGAGGAGAAATAGGTGCTTGAGGTGGAGGCAAGGAAGGGTGTCCAACAAGGTTCAAGTACCCGGTTTTCACCAACTGATTGAACTCTTTAGAGTTTGCATCAAAGTGTATTGAGAATCTCATCCTTTTATTTCTTCCCTCCTGCCCCAAAACATTAGGAACTCTTCCTCTCTAACACTTGTTTCCTTTATTTCCACTGCGGTTACTTATGCAACTGAAAAAACTTATCTATATGTCATCATTAAAACATTAGTACAAAATACTCAAAGAAAATACAAACTCGCCATGATAAACATTAATTACAATTTTTTCAACATGATTTAGTTTCGACTATAAGTTTCACAATCATTAAGCATAAAAGGGATCGATAAATGGAAAAAATGAAAAACAGAGGGAAGAAAATCCATAACTTTACTATCTTCCAACTTTTCATTTCATATTTAAAAATATGATATTGAAAAACTTATTTAAAACACCTCTGTATATAAACAATTGTCTTTTCTTTTTAAACATATGAACAAGGGAATGCATGAGAAGGAAATATATATGTGAATGTGAATATGACAAAGGAGGTGTAATTTGTGGAAAATGATATAATGACAAGAATGTGTTGGAGATATTACACATACCTAGTATTTTCCTTTCATTTATTTTCCTATGTTTATTTGGATATGTTGAGGGTCCCTTAGTATGAGATATTCTCCCCTTATTGAAGATATTCTCCCCTAGACAAGGGTGCCACATACCCTTCATTCAATTCTTAGTTACCATTCAGTTAGACTAGTTGAGTGAAGTATTTCATGTCAACCTCGGCTTTATCACAAAGTGTTGCATGATAACCTCATGATCATCACCAGTAATGCTCACTTGCATTGGGATAATCATCATTAAGGTGCATTCCACATGTGTGAGTTATCTCCTCCTCATTTCACTCTAGTTTGGCTACTTAACTGACGACTGCATGGCCAAATAACTAGGACTAGGTGGCAATTGACTCTTGTGACTGAAAGTGTGTATCACATCTCTCTAGAACATTCCTAATGCACATTATATTGGTACTATGGAAAAATATTTGTGCGATACAGAGTATATCACTTGTATTGTAACATTCTCTCATAGAGATAATAGAAATTATTTTCATTCTTTCCTCCAATTTTTGTCTTCTCTTCACACCATTTGCAATCTATGTAAATGTCATTGTTATCTAGATCTTTTGTGAAGGTATCTCAAAAAATCTACATGGTATTAGAGCCCACACAACGCTAGTAAGGATCGTCACCAAGACTCTTTTGTAGGTACCTAAGATGGAACAAATAAAGGGGGAAGATGGAATTTATCGCATCTGCAATTCTAGTTCCATTGACTACTTCTACTGGAAGCCAAGAATTACCCACATGCTCATGGGTAAAGGCTTGTATCAGATATCCATGGCCATAGAAACAAAACCCACCTTAGCAGTGGAAACATCCAAGTACTTCAACTGCGTGGACAAGGCTTACAATATCCTATGCATTTTTATTTCTCTCGACCTATGGCTTCACATTGATGCATGCAAGACACCAAATGAGATCTGGACCACCTTGGCTAGTCTCTTTGGAAAGAAGGGTGAAATGAGAGGCCATTTTCTTGAAGTACAACTGAACTCCTTGGATCCTAAGAACTTTGGCAATATCCAATATTTCTTCACCAAATTTAAATCTCTCCTCTGTGAATTGAAATATTGTGGTATTGACAAATCTATAGCATAAAAACAATTGATTCTTTCTATCATGGAAAAACGTGGACCGAAATATAGTGTACTTTTCTCCACTTTTCATTCTAAAATATTCACCACAGGATCAACCCGGAGCATGCCTTCATTGTTAAAATTTATTGATGATTTGACACAAGAGTAGGATAAGCTCATTCAGATGGGCATAATCAAGGGCCACAAGGCACATGCCCTTTATTTTCTTGATAGAAACAACTCTCAAAATACTAAATCCAAATAGAAAGGAAAAGGAAAGGCACATGTAGAGCCAAGGAAGGAAGGGTACTCCAAACCTTTCAATTATTCCTTAGGTTCCAAAGGTGGAAAAAACAAGCAAGGGAAGAAGTGTGGTTACTACAATTGTGGGAACCATCTAGAATCTACATGCATGAAGAAGAAGATTGATCAGATGGCACAAATTCTTCATAAAATCAATCTCGAGGAATTCATTCCCGAGGCTTCCAAGAAGAATTCAGAAGATAAATCTATGAAGCATGGGGGATTCACCTTGTTGACCAATATCCTATAATGTTCATTCATAAAGGGGGTTTTTAAATTGTGAAAAATATAGTCAATATATTATAGGTATTGGGGGTGGGATGTGGGGTTCTACGGGGTTTATAGGTATTGGGGGGTATTAAAAAGGGTATCTAGTAAAAACAATGATTTATTTTATTGGAAATATGTATTGGGAAGGGGGTTCAACAAAAGGATTTTGGGAGGTTTTTATCGATATATAGTGAAATTAGGGGTATTATTTAATATCCCATGAACGAAGGTGCTATGTCACAGGTTCATTGAGTGAAGACCCCATGCCCTTAAGAAAGATAATCCTCATTAATTATTTGATGTAAATTCTTCTCCTGAAACTTGGATTGTAGATTCAGGTGCTTCCCATCACATGGAAAACATAAAGTATATTCTATATTCTATAACTGCATGCACGAGGCCTCCTATCCTCATGGGGGATGAATCTCCAATCGAGGTCACCAGAAAAGGGAGAGTGGAACTAGACCACATAATCTTTTAGAACATTCTCCATGTTCCTAATCTTTCCATGAATATTCTCTCGGTTTATCATATTACACACTCAGACTCTGGAAAAAAGGTGGAGTTCACACCAAACACCGTGTCCATATTCAACATGTAAGACAACTCCAAAATTGTTGTCTAGGAGGTAAATCACAAATATTGGTTATAGATTTTTTCTAAGTTTATTGAACCCAATTACTCTTTACTAATTAGAAATCCTGATGACGGTAGTAGAATATCGCATGAGAGGTTTGGTCACCTGAACTTCAGGTACATGAAAAAACTTAGCAAGAAGGAGATGGTCACCAGGTTAACTGATATCCACTTTTCTGAAGGGGTTTGTGAAGGATGTGTCCTTTGAAAGCATCCTCAAGAGAAGTTTGAGAAGGGGAAGGCTCACAAGGCCTCCTCTCCATTGGATCTGATTCACAATGATCTCATGGGTCTATTCTCGCATCCATCCATTAGCAAGGCAAGGCACATGATTACGTTTTTAGATGATTACTCATGTTATACTTGGGTATTTTTCTCAGGTAGAATTTAGAGGTATTTGAGCATCTCAAAGAGTTCAAATCACTTGTTGAGACTCAATAAAGGAGAAATATCAAAGCCTTATGGAAAGATAACGGGGGGGGGGTATGTAAACAAAGATGTTAAAAAATATTTGACTTGAGGTTAGGATACAGTTGCAACACATAGTACCATAAACTCCATAGTAGAATGGGGTTGTTGAGCAGAAAACCAGATATCTCAAAGAGATGGCCAGTTGCATGCTACATGCAAAGGAACTTCCTCCCAATCTTTGGCATGAGACACTTAAATGTGCCAATGAAATTCAAAACATATCCCCTCACATATATTTTAAGGACAAGACTCCTTTTGAGGCTTGGAATCACAACAAAATGGAAGTCACCCACTTTTGTATCTTTGGATCATGAGCATGGGCCCACATTCCCTATGAGAAGAGGAAATAATTATATTGACAGAGCCACCCATGCATATTTTTTGGCTATCCCAATGGTGGGAAGGGATACATATTACTTGATCCCTCTACAAACCAACTCATCTTGATCATAGTATCAAGTTCAAGGAAAGTTCCTTGCATGCTCCACATGAGCCACATGTAGAGGATTTTGTACTTCCATCAATTGCAGATGATGAGTCCACACATTCTAATCACACCATAGATTCAAGTTTTGATATATATTTGGAGGATTTAGAGGATACAGATGCACAGTCATAGCTCAAATATAGATTTAGTACATGCACATGAGGAGCCAGAGTAGATGCCCAAGTGGGCATAGTCCACACTTCAAGATGCATGAGACCTTATTGGGGATCCAATAGATCCGAGGAGGAACATATATTAGTTCGAGGATCCTCCTCATGTACTCACTGCCACTGAACCCATGCTGCCTCTGCATTGTTATATGGTTCAGTCTTAAGACCCGCAGACCTATAGAGAGGCTGCAGGGAACCCTTTTTGGGAAGTAGCCATGCAGGAGGAGTACAACTCTCTCCTTAAGAACAAGACTTGGGATGTGGTTCCAATTTATTCATATAGGAAGCTTATCATATGTATATGAGTCTATAGGACCAAAAAGCTAGAAGACGGATAGGTGAGTAGAAACAAGGCAAGACTAGCTGCCAAGGTATTTTAGTAGATCCTTGGGATCAACTATGATGATAATTTTTCTCTAGTAGAAAAGTTGGATTCTATGAGGTTGGCGACTTCCATTGGATAATACAAGGGATGGAAATTACATCATATGGATGTGAATAACTCTTTACTTCATGAGGATCTCTCATAGGATATTTATATGGAGAAAACACCCGGATTCATACATAATTCATCTTTAGTGTGCCAACTCAAAAAATCACTCTATGGCTTCAAGCATGATCCTAAAGCATGGTATGAAAAGATGGACTCCTTCTTGCTTTCTAAGAATTTTTTTCATATATAAATCCGATCCAAATGTCTACATTTTGAGGACCACTAACTCACTTCTAATTCTAGTTCTGTACGTGGACGATCTTTTGATCACCACTAACTCAATTTTAGCTATTTCCTCGGTCAAGGGAATTCTTCATGACAGGTTTTTGATGAAATACATGGGTCCACTCCATTTCTTTCTTGGTCTCGAGATCATACAGAGTGATTCAAGCATCAAGTGATGTAGGGCTAAGTATGCTCGATATCTCATGGAGAGATTCCACATGACAAGCTGCAAGTATGCACCTACACCTTTTCTTTATCTAGGATTAGACTTGAGGATGGTCGAGATACACCAGTGGTAGAAAACACATTGTCTTGACATATTGTGGGGATCCTTTTGTATCTCACTCACACCTGATCAGATATATCATATGCAGTAGGAGTAGTTTCCAAGTACATGCAGGAGATGCATGAGTTACACTAGAAGGCTACCAAGTGCATTCTCAAATACATTCATGGAACCATTAGTTATGCGATCCTATACGTAGAAAGTTGCAATATGGATCTCATAGGCTTCACCAATTCTGATTGGGCTAGAAATGGTATCGATCACACGTCCACCTCCGGTTACATGTCGAGTTTCGGATCCGTCCCAATCTGTTGGTTAAGAAAAAAGCAGTCATCTATTGCTCTATCTTCATAAGAGGACGAGTACAAGGAGAATACAACGTCACCATCCTGTAACTATTGTTGCAGAAATTCCTCACTAAGCTCGACATTCATTTCCACCATCCAACTATGATCTAGTGCGACAACCATAGTACACTTAAATTATGTCAAGATGCAGTACAAAGATAGCGGGAAAAACATATCAAGATCCATATGAATTTTATCAGGGATCTGTTTCATGACAGGGTCATCAATTTGTAGTATTTTTCTTCTGCTGAGCAGATCATTGACATCTTCACCAAGACCTTCACTAAGAAAAAATTCCATAGTTTGCAAAATTGTCTTGGAGTGAAGGACATAGTTTCGTATCAATTGTCTTTCTCTTATTTTGATACATTGTATTTTGAGGTGGGGGGTTTTTCCCATGAGGTTTTCCCTCTTTTATCACTTTATTTCACTGTTCATTACTTGCATTGTTCATGGGTACCTAACATATCCTCTGTTTCCAGGACCCATTCATTATGTATACTCCCTAGTAGTGTTCAGGGGGGGTTTTGGAGATATTACACACACCTAGGATTTTCCTTTCATTTCTTTTCCTATGTTCATTTTGATATGTTGAGGGTCCCTGAGTCTGATATGTTCTCCCCTCATTGATGATATTCTCCCATATACAAGGGTTCCACATACCATTAAATCAATTCTCATTTACCGTTCAATTAGACTAGTTGAGTTAAGTGTTACATGTCAACCTCGTCTTTATCACCAAGTGTTGCATGCTAACCTCAGGATCATCACCAATAATGCACATTTGCATTGGGATAATCACTAGTAAGGTGAATTCCACATGTGTGAGTGATATCCTCCTCATTTCACTCTAGTTTGGATAGTTAACCGATGATTGCATGGCCAGTTAAGTAGGACTAGGTGGCAGTTGACTCTAGTGACTACCAGTGTGTGTCACATCTCTCTAGAACACTCCTAATGTGCATTAGCTTGGGACTATGGAAAGTTAGTTGTGTGATATATATTATATCACTTGTATTGTAACATTCTCTCAAAGATATCATGGAAATTCGTTTCATTCTTTCCTCCAATTTTTGTCTTCTCTTCACACCATTTTCATGTTGTATGTGTTTCATTGTTAGCTAGATCTTCTGTGCAGTTATCTCAGAAACTCTACAAAATGAATGAAATTTCACATTCAATGTCTGCACTTAAAATATCACTCACGGTGAAACCATATCGAGCCATTAATGATAAAACCATAATTTCACATGCTAAAATAAACACCCTTTTTATAATATACCATGCTATTAAAAACCATTTTTCTTCATTCATAACTAAAGGATAGACATAATACATGCCTCTTAATCACATAGACATGGAGGCATATGATCCAAATTTTATGAGAAGAACAAAATGAAAACTGATTATTATGATTATTAACACAAAGACACAAGGAATAATAACGTAGATACAATAAAACTGACTTCTATTCAATAAAGAAATATTTTGAAACTATAAAATGCAGACTGGAAACAAGCTTGCTAGAATGGTGGTGGCTTATCTCCGAGAAGAGATGTGACGACTACACTCCTTCACAAGAATATGAGAACAATGAGGCTTTGAAATCCTTTTTACAATAAAATTCAATGCCAAAACCCTAGACATCCAAAAAACTCACCCTAAGAGATGAAACACCAAAATTCATGTGGGCCATGTTGGGGTAAGTTAGTACATTAACTTCCCGAGGTCATAACTTTTGCATATGATCTCCATTTTGGGAGCACGATAGTTCATTGGAAAGGTATTGAAGAGGAGATTCATTTAGGGGGCTCAAATGTTCCCGTAAATTATCATTGACGTTCTCGATTGCGAAAAACGTCGTTTAGGCCCTCAAAATGCCTCAGAAGTTTAGAACCCCAAAAATTGCTAAAACTAGTAAATTTCCAAAAAACCATTTTGAGCTAGTTGTAAGGAAATTTTTGTTGAACTTGACCCCGTGTGAGCTACTTGCATTGGTGTAGAAGTTGCCCTTCTTTCACAAACCGATAAAGCTAGATCTATTGTTGGCGAGTTCCCTTGACCTGCACGTCCATGATATAACTAGTTTATGCATGTTCCATGCAGCCATGGTTGATATCTATTGGTGTCAATTGTTCTGTGATCTCTGAGGTGTCCAATAATGGTGGAAAATATGGTTGAAGGAGGTTCACATTGAAAACTAGGTGCAAGTCAAGGAAGGGGGGAATGTTGAGCTCAAAATAATTGTCACCCACATCCTTGGTGATGGTATAATGTCCATAATGGAGTGGAAGGAGCTTCTAATGAGGCCTTGTAAGGTGTTATTTCTACAATTGCAACCAAACTTTGTCTCCCACCTAAAACTTGTGTGGCACCCGGTGTTGAACATGGTGTTACTTGTACTTGGCATTGGACTTCTATAAAATATCCCGAACCTATTAGCGGATGTGTTGGATCTGCTCAATGAATCGGGAGGCTTTGTCATATTCAGTCGAAGCATGGGACGAGTTGGCCTGGGTGACCACAATGTGTAGTGCAACATCCATGGGATCCAATGGTTGAAATCCCAACCCCACCTGAAAGGGGTTGTGGCTAGTTGAACTATGTATGGATATGTTGTAGCTGTGTTGAACATAAGGAAGAATCTCATCCCATGTCCAGGGGTTCTTGCAATTGTACATTCACAATATATACACGATCATCCGATGACCTCATTTTGACCATCCTTCTGGGGGTGGAAGGTAGTGGATTTGGTGATCTTAGTGTCCAACAGTGACTAGAGGCTTGACCAAATTTTTTTGAGGAACCAAATATCCTGATCTGAGATAATGGTTTTTGGGATACCAAAATGTACCCACACTCATTCAAAGAAGAGCTTGGTAGTGGCCTCTGCTTTGATGGTCTTCTTGCAATCAACCAAAATCTCCATCTTGGAAAAGCGATCAACAACTGCAAAAACATAGTCATTTTCCCGCTTGGTGGATGGAAGGCCTAACATGTACTCCATTGAGATGGATTCCAGGGCCTGTAAGGAGTAGGTAGAGGGGGTGTACAGGTCCTGTTTCTTAGTGGTCAGTTTGGAAATAGCATAGGCATTGAAGGACATGATATACTTGTTGAATTCTTGTCGAAGCTTCGACCAGTAAAAATGTTCTTGCAGCACTGCCACTATGTTTTCAATGCCGAAATGCCTTGCCACCTAACTATAGTGGGATTCCAAAATAAGATTCTCCTGCTCGCTTGATGGAACATAGAGATGGCCCACATGGCATAACATTTCATCCTGAAGATGGAAAATATTGATAGTTGTGTTGGCACCCAACATTTGGTAGGTGGTGGAAAAGTCAGGATATTTCTCATAGAGGTGGGGCCATTCAGACATATCATGGCCGCAAGAGTCCAGCACCTTGGTGAATGATGCAACTGGAGGTTAT
Source organism: Picea engelmannii (assembly GCA_009831015.1). Classification (NCBI taxonomy): domain Eukaryota; kingdom Viridiplantae; phylum Streptophyta; class Pinopsida; order Pinales; family Pinaceae; genus Picea; species Picea engelmannii. The sequence continues at coordinate 69,732 of ML787473.1, read as the reverse complement.
CTAAGGCATTCAATGACCTAGTTGGTACTGCCTATCTTATAGTTGATGTTGAGGTGGAACTGTTGCAAGTCTATGGACCACCTCTGATGGCGATCATTCTGCAATTTTCCTTGTGTCTGCATAAATTGCAGTGGCTTATGATCAGTGTGTATGAATGTATCCTTCCCGAGAATGTAATTCCTCCATTGATGACAATATTGGACAATGGAGTACATTTATTTGTCGTAAGTAGGGTACTTATGGACAACTTCTAATAGTGTCTCACTATGATAGGCCATGGGGTGGCCGTGCTGAGTGAGAATTGCGCCCACATCATAGTTTGAGGCATATGTCTCGATCTCAAAGGGATGTTGCAGGTCAGGTAAGGAAAGTACTGGAATTGAGCACAAGTGTTTCTTCCAATCATAGAATGCTTTTTGTTGGGACAGACACCACACAAACTTGGCCTTACCACCACCCCTGGTTACTTGGCTAAGGTCCAATGCAATATGGGATAATTCCAACATGAACCTGTGATGGAAATTGGCAAGGCCTAAGAAGCTCTGAAGCTCAGTGAGCATGGTTGGGGTTGTCCAGTCACAGATGACCTAGATCTTGGCTAGATCCACATGCACACCATGCTCATCAACAATGTATACTAGGTACTAGACCCTGTCCATGCCAAAGGAGTATTTTTCCAAGTTGGCATATAGTTGATGTTGCTGTAGAGTGTGCAGAACCTATTGGATATGCTACAAGTGTTCCTCCCAAGTCTTTTTGTAGATGAGGATTTCATCCAGATACACCACTACAAGAGAATTGGTGAAAGACCGCAATATATCATCCTTATGAAAGTTGTTGGGGTATTTGTAAAACCAAAAGGTATGACCAACCATTCAAAAAGACCTTCTTTTGACTTGAAGGCAGTCTTCCATACATCTGTCTTCTCTATTTGGACTTGATGGTAGCCAAACTTCAGATCAATCTTACTGAAGTATTTGGCCCCCTTGAGTTCATCAAGGAGATCATCGATTTAGGGAATCGGGTATCGGTTCTTGACTGTGATCTTATTTAGGGTTCGATAATCAATACAGAGTGATGTAGAACCCCACCTTCACATGGGGCCCACGTGACCTCCCGGTCTAGGATCATTCAAATTCAGAGATGGATCAACTCTCAGGCCCCTACTCAGCCCCCAAAATATTACACAAGTCCTTTATTATCCTATATGGGTCCAACGAAAACCCGCAGGCGCTTTCCCTCTAGGCCCCCTTTTTCTTTAATTTCAAATTCGCTTGCTAGCCCTCTTGTTTCGGCCAAAATACCATATGACCATGGGATGTGACTAGGATCTAATTCTAAAGGAGATAATTCAAGACTCTAGAGCTCCAAGCTCCAACGTTTCAACACCACAATGCCTCAATTCCTCCAAATATCCAAATTGACGAAGCGTCGAACAATTACAAGGATCAATGGTCTGCGACGCTCATTGGAATCTATGGAAGGGAAATAATTTTGGAATTCAAGCTTAGGTGAATTTTCCTACTCCAACACTGTATTCTCTTAGAGTGCCTAACTTCCACGACCACTTGGGGATCCAATGACTCACATTTCCTTGTTGATCTATGGTGTAGATATACTACCGGACTCTGGGCTTCAGAGGCTCTCAATTCTTAACTACCTCTTCTCCCCGAAAACATGAACTCTGAACTTTCAGAGTACTTGCAGATCCAAATGTCCACATACCCCAACAATTAAGGACTAAGATACCTTCATAACTTTGGGCTTCGAGAGTCCCTAATTCTCCTACTACAAGCACCCTTGAACATTGAACTAGAATACCTCTGAAGGACCCTAGATCGACGGTCCTCCATTATACAACGACCAGTGGCTAATATATTCTTTGGAATCCCAGGCTTTGGGAGTTCCAACTAACTAATTCTTACAACCCTCCGGAGTACCGAACTTGGAAGTGATGAGGAGGCCCAAACCTCTCTCCACGTGTCCCTTTCCAATGGACGAATGTGATGATCTTCGGCCTTCGATCCTTCGGGAGATCCTCAACCTAAGTAGCTTTCACTTCTGTCTTCTGGAGTACCCAACCTATGGATTGAGAGATCTAGTGCCATGTGTCCCTCTTACGTGGACGTAAAATATCTTCTTCGGGACTCTGGCCTTCGAGCATTCTTGACTGCAAATACGTCCAGCCCTCCAGAGCACCAAGTATCCAGACTTCAGTATCCACTGCCATGTGTCCCAACTGATGGATGGTCCCAATTGATTTCAGAATTTGGGACTTCAGGAGACTCGTCTCCTCTACGCCTAAATATGGAAAACCTCCAGACTTCTGAATTATGAAGGACCCTCAAGGTTAAATCTCGTGAAACTCACCTAGATCTGACAGTTTTCGATCCACTCACTCAGATCCAATGATTGGGAGCCATTATGCTCCTCTACATGCTCCTCGTCCTATCCAGACTCTGATTTGACGGTTCAGATAGATTATGAAAATAGATCTGATGGATGTTGTATCTCCTCCTCACTTGTCTGCTCTTTCCTTCTGATGAAGGATCTTTCTCAATAAATTTCAAAGGCTCGGCCTTTGAAATTTCCTCTACAGGACCAGTGTCTTGGCCTCTTCCTGCGCTACCTCTCCTAAGCTTTGAACTTGAAAATAAGTTCACTTGCGCATGCCTTTCCCTTCTTCCACAAACTGAACCTTAAAAGTTTCTCGACCTCGACACACTTTGTAGGGACTTAGTTCACAATGAAACTAACTCTCCTGAGATTTTCCAACTGAAACGGGCTTAGGCTTTGGTGCAAACCTTGCCCCTTCTCAATTCACTCCTTTCAGAGCTTCCCCTTGAAGTCTTTAGTCTTAAAAACTTCCCTGCGCACTCCTTTTGCTCGGGTTCAGAGTGTTCAGTAACTCTGAAGTTCTCACTTGGAAGTATCCTCACAGAACTCAAATCTCTGTCATTAGATAAACCCTAGACAGGAGGAGGAGCATGCAAGGAAGAATGATAAATATCATCCATTGGATTTATGTGTGAGGATCTACAGTCATTGGATCCCAATAAGTAGCACACGTTTTAATCCCTCGAAGTCCTTATGACTTCATGAGTTCAAAAAAATCTCGTTTATTTCTTGTGAAGGGGACAAGTCTCCCGAATCTCCGAAGCCCGAAGTAAATCTGGTTCATTAATAGACGGAGAGCCATGCATTAACATATCTCATGGTTCGAAGATCATGCAGTCCATAGAAAATGGAGTACTGTTGTAAAATCACATGGAATCTCCAAAGCTCTGAAGGTATGAATGCATCCGGGCCATTGGCATAGGGGACACATGGTGATAGATCTCACCATTCAAGGGTGCAACATTTCGATAGATTATGTGTGTTGGCAGAAAAGGAGTGAGAACTACCGAAGTTACGAATTTCAGAATCAAATATGGACTGTTGATTGGAAGGGAAAAGCATCAGTGGATCGCATAGTCTAGAAGTTTGGTTATCCGACGAAGTTGAGGAGTAGGTGCAAGAGCATGTGAGGTTCTCAAATTCCCAGGGACCCAAAGTAAATCTAGACCATTCATTTGTAGAGGATGTGTGTCACTAGATCTGGAGATCCGAAGACTTGGCACTCTAGAGGAGAATAGGGTGTAGTGTGTTGAGGACTCTTGAAAGGCCGGGAGCTAGAGAGAATCTCAATCGTTGTTTGAAGAGGACACATGGAGGGTCGATTAGAACTTTCTCAGTTTGAAATTTAGAGGTACTTCCAGCTACAGACAACCAGGACTCCCAAAGGCCGAAAGTATCGGAGTCCCGGGGGATAGATACCAACCATTGACAGGCGAGGACCCGTGGCACCCAATCCAGCACTTCAGAGTTCGATACTTTGGAGAATTGAATGTGTTATCGGTTCGGAACTCCCGAAGTCCAGAGTTCCAGAACTCATCATGACTATTGATTTTTCTGGAGGAGGAGAGTCATTGATATTTACTGAGAGTAATTCTTAAGTTCATATTTTCTAGGAGGAGATGGGTGTTGAGATTTGCAAGATGCCCGAAGTTCGAAGTCCATCCTAGCCATCCATTGGAGGAGGACATGTGGTAGTAGATCCTGTAGTCCGAAGACTTGGTGCTTAGGAGGATTGTGTGTATTATTACTTGAACACTCCCAAAGGCCAGAATCCCAGAGAATATCTCGGTCGTCCATGTGAGAGGGACATGTGGTACCAGATCTCACAGTCTGGAGGTTGGGTACTCCAGAAGAAATAAGTGAGGGTTAATTAGGTTGAGGATATCCCGAAGGCCATAGGTCATCATAGTCATCCATTGGAAAGGGACATGTGGAGAGAATATTGGGCCTCCTGGTCACTTCGTAGTTTGGTACTCCGGAGGGTTGTAAGCATTAGTTAGTAGGAACTCCTGAAGTCTGAGATTCCAAAGTAGATCTTAGTCATCGGTCACTGTAGAATGGAGGACCATCTATCTAGGTTCATTCAGAGGTCCGTCAGTTCGATGTTCGTGGGTGGTTGCAGTCGAAGTAGTTGGGACTCCGGAAGCCCGAAGTTATGAAGGGATCTTTCCCCTTCATTGATGAGATATGTGGACCATTGGATCTACAAGTACTTTGGAAGTTCATAGTTTGCATGTTTGGGGAGAAGTGGTAGATACTAATTGAGAGGCTTCGAAGCCCAGAGGCCCATAGTAGATCTACATCATAGATCAGTGGGGAAATGTGAGTCATTGGATCCCTGAGTGGTCTAAAAGTTCGGCACTCCAGGAGAATACAATGTTGGAGCGGGAAAAGTCACTAAAGCCTGAATTGCCAAATTATTTCCATGTCATAGATTCCAACGAGCATTGTGGACCGTTGATCCTTGTAATTGTTCGACACTTTGTCAATTTGGCTATTAGGAGGAATTCAGGCATTGGGGTGTTGAAAATCCTAGAGCTCTAAAGTCCTGAATTAATGCCTTTAGAGTTAGAGCCTGGTCACAACCCATGGTCATATGGGATTTTTTCTAAAACAAGAGGGATAGCGACTAAATTTGAAATTAAAGAAAAAGGGGGCCTAGAGTGAAAGTGCTCGTGGATTTTTGTTGGACCCGAATAGGAGAATAAAGTACCTGTGTAATATTTTGGGGGCTCAGCAGGGGCCTGAGAGATGATCCAGCTCTGAATTTGAACGATCCTAGATCAAAAGGTTGCATAGGCCCTAAGTGAAGGTGTAGGTCTGCATCAAGTGGTATCAGAGCTTGATTTTGTCTACAAATAGCAGGCAAGGGAAAATATATTTGTCTGATACCAACAAGTGGTATCAGAGCATGATTTGGTTTATAGGTAGTAGACAGAAGAGGAAAATGGCTACTAAAGGCCATAGACTAGGTCTAGGAAAATACCTTAAGCAGATGAGCAATGAGGATATGGACCAAGAGATCAAGGAGATTAGAGAAGAGCTCAATCAATTAACATTGCAATGGAAAAATATGCAACAACAAGCACAATGAAGCTAGGGGTATGAGTGGCCCTTGAAGAAGAGAGAAAAGTGGCATGTCAAGCAGTTGGTTGCAAAGAGGCAACAACAGATATTGAGGAAGTGGTTGAGGCATGCTAAAAAAATCAGTGCCATAGAGGAGATGGATTACATTTTTGAACCAGAGGTTGGAAGGATCCTTAGTTATGAGGAATAGAGATCAACCAAAGATATCATAGACTGTCAGGAGGGCAGAGATGAAGTTTCATATTTCCAAGTGGGAAATAGGAAGAGATAAACTAATGATCTCATAGACTGCCACAAGGGAAGAGATGGAATTTCAAATTTCTAGAAGGGAAATGAGAAGAGATCGGTGGAAGATCTCGCAAACTGCCAGGAGGGTAGGACAAAAATTTCATCTCGCCAGGTGGGAAATGAAGAGACGGTGAGACTCTTTGAAAGTCTTAGGAACTCAAAGGAGAGTTTGAATCAACAAGGAGTTATGACAGAGGAGGAAGGTCATAGGAATATTCTGATCATTGGGTTAATCAACATATTCCTGCCTATTAGCCCAACAGAGGCCAATGCACATATTGCAGGTGAAGAAGGAGAAATACATCTAGTAGAGACTATCGTGGGGGAGGATAAGGACCAGATATTGACATATTCCCAAGAGATGAAAGAGGAAGAGAATAATTCAGATAAAATTATCACTCCATGGGAGACAGAGTTGAAGATGCTGAAGGATTGGTTAGACAATCCAAAGATAGAGGAACTGGTAGAAGCTAAACTGTCAATGGAGATAGTTGAGCAACAAATCAATAATATGGCTGCAAAATTTGAGCCTGCAGTGGAGTGGCAAGCCACTACCAAAGGAGATTAAATTTGCATGGGAGATTGGGAACATATCCCCAATGATCTGTGTAAATAGAAGAAGATGCAACAACAAAACAGACTGCATGAAAGAAGCCAGCTAGTGGATCAGCTGGTCAGAGAGATAGAGGAGATAAGGAGATTGATGTTGGAAGAAACAAAGAAGGCAACCAATAATAGAGATAATTTGAACAAAGAAGAACCTGCAATAGAAGAAGGAAAACTAAAAAAACATCATCAAGGAAGAGGAGCAGATGGACAACTCCAAATTCAAGTTTGGGACCCTGGAGGATCTCAACCTCAGCAGCAGGGGAGCTATGAGCAGGAGATCATGATATTTTCCATCGTGGGAGTATGATGTAGGAGAATCGCTCCACCTCATCAGTGCATCAACATCCAGTGCATCAACACACTTGGAGGGAATGGATCCCAAAGAAGGGCGTGCCAGTCCTTTCAAATTTTGAGTATAAATTTAATTTTTTTATGTAATTAAAGTTTGGAGGCTTAAGGAGAGTCGAGCCACTATCTTTGTACAAGATGAGTTATTGTTATATGTATAATCTCCTTTAATGTTTGACAGTAGGTAGATATAGATCCAATTCGTAACCTATGAACTCTGGAATTCCACCCGGCAAAGATCAACGACTCTCCTCCTTCAAAAGAATCAACGATCATGTTGAGTTCCAGGACTTCGGACTTTGGGAGTTTTGGACCGCTAACACATTCAATCCTCTGGAGTACTGAACTCCAAATTGCTAGATCAGGTGCCATCTATCCTCTCCTATCAACGACTGGGATCTATCCCCCAGGACTCTAGTACTTCAGGCCTTTGGGAGTCCTAGCTGTCTGCTGCTGGAAATACCTCTGAATGCCAAATTGACGAAGGTATGATCAACCCTCCATGTGTCCTCTTCAACCAATGGTTGAGATTCTCTCTGGCTCTCATCCCTTCAAGAGTCCTCAATACACTGCACCCTATTCTCCTCCGGAGTGCCAAGTCTTTGGAACTCCATATCTGGTGACATGCATCCTCTGCAAATGGATGGTCCTTATTTACTTTGGGTCCCTGAGATTTCGGGAACCTCGCATGCTGCTACGCCTACTCCTCAACTTCATCGGATAACCAAAATTCTAGACTGTGCAATCCACTCACACATGTCCCTTCCAATCAAAGGTCCAGATTTGGTTATGGACTTCAGAACTTTGGGAGTTATGAATCCTTTTGTCCAAACACAGACAATCTATCATAGTGTTTCTCTCCTGAATGGTGAGATCTATCACCACATGTCCCTTGAGCAAATCGCGAGGATGTGTTCTGGACTTTCGAACTTTGGGGGTTCCGTGTGATTTTGCAACAGTACTATGTTTCCTTCGGAGTGCCATATCTCCAAACCACGAGATTTTTTGACACATGGCTCTACGTATATGAATGACCCATATTTACTTTGGGCTTTGGCGATTCAGGAGACTTTTCCCCTTCACAATAAATACACGAGAATTTTCTGAACTCATGAAGTCTGAAGTAATTCGAGGGATTAAAACGTTTGCTACTTACCTATATCCAAGGACTGTAGATCCTCCTGCCTAGATCCAACAGATGAGATTTTTCCTTCTCCCCTGCGTGCTCCTCCTCCTATCTGGGGTTGATATAACGACCCACATTTATTCTAACATCCCATTCGATGGTTGTTGTAGCTTCTCCTCCTCTGCTAGTACTACGGTTTCCTTAAAATGAAGGATTTATCGAGATTTTTCAAAGGCTTAATCTTTGATTCTTCTCCTGTGAGACCAACTGTTGTTCCTTAGCTTGTGCTACACCTCCTGAGCTTTGAACTTGAGAATAATTTCTTTTTGCATTCTCTTTGCTCTTCTCTAGACTCGAACTCCTCAACACTTTGATTAAGTGTTGGCTCGATGCACATCTTGCATGGGTCTTCTTCAGACTCAGTACTCCACTGAGTAATATGTGTGATCCTTGCACTTGGTTCTACAAAGTTCGAGCTATCTCTCCTGATCCTGTAAGTGCTCAGACTTTGAAGGGTTCATTCCTTTCATTCTACAAAATATTTATTGCTCCCTCCTCGCACTTTGCACTCGTTCTCCTGAGCTTTGACAAACAATTTAGTTGTATGTTGGTTTTGTGCACTCTTTTCGCCAGCTATCAGAGTGGTCAACAAATCTGATGTGCCTTCTTGGAAACCTTTTCATAGAACTCAAAACATAGCTATTGCACACTCCTTGCGCCTGCTCAATGCATTCCTTGCAAATCCTCCTTCCTCAGAGTATTCAGTAACTCTGGTTGGACTTCCTGGGATAAATTTTGCTTCTGATCTTTTAGACTACTATGGGTGTAGGCGCACTCCTTGTGTTAGCTCACAAAGTTTTCAACAACTCTATTGTGCACTCCTTGCACTACTCTTTCTGAGATTTATGACTTGTTCTAGTGTGCCCACCTGGCACACTCTTCTCTGAACTCGAAACAGAGTTCAAGTGCACTCCTTGCATTGGCTTCATAGATTTTTCAACTACTCTAGTGTGCACTCCTTGCATTGGCTTCATAGATTTTTCAACTACTCTAGTGTGCACTCCTTGCACAATCCTTGCATACATTACATTGATTTAGACATGAGGGGTCTTATCGATCTTTCCCTCTAGAATACCTACTCACATCAATTACATTTTAATCGCCATCTAGTCCGAATTGTATCTAGATATACCTATTGTCAACCATTAAAGGAGAATCTACATATTACAATAACTCATCGTGTACAAAGAAAATGGTTCATCTCTCATTGAGCGTCCAAACTTTAATTACATCAAATTTTTAAATTTATGCTCAAAATTTGAAAGGAATGGTGCATCCTTCTTTGGGATCCATTCCCTCCAAGTGCATTGATGCACTAGTTGCTAATGCACTAATGAGGTGGAGTGATGCTCCTACATCATAGAGTCACCAGGTCCTGTCTTTCTTCTGTACTAGCACGATCGGGCTTCCACAAGGTGATGAGTTGGGTCAGATGTGCCCCTTGTGGAGTAGTTCTTGGATCTGACGCTTGATCTCCTAATTTTCTAACAGAGAGTAGAGATAGAATGGACCATTCGGTAGTGGTGAATTGAGGTTCATATTGATTGAATGATTGACTTGACAGTGCAGAGGTACCCCAGTAGGTGAGGAGAATATGTATTTGTATTCTTCCACAACCTTATCCATTTTCTTCCGTTGCATCGCACCACTTCCTATTATCTTTCTTCATCTTTACATTGTCCTTCTTCGCTTGTGGCTTGGACTGGTTGTCCTGAGGTGGTCCATATTTTCTATGACCTCTTTTCTATGGGTTGGGGTTTCCCTTTCCCTAGTTCTTCTATGAGGGGTTCCCAAACCCAAACTGTCGCGTCTTTTGTTTAAGATTCTGCTTGATTTTGACAACATATCGATAAGCCACACCGAAGGAAGAGATGTCTAGAAACTCCATTTCTACCTGGATGTATCTATGCAAACCACCACGATACTTGAGCACCAGATTCCACTCATAATCTTTGATACCCATATTTGTGTGCAAGGTATGGGAGATATTTGTGAACTCTAGCATTTATTGGTCCATTTCCTACCGTAGTGTGGTCCATTTTGTATATAGGTCATCATAACTTCCAAGAGGGTAGTAATGTTCCTTAATCACATCCCTAAAGGACTCCCAGGTGAGTGCGACTGTAAATAATGAGGGTTCCTCTATTTTCTTTTTCTCATAGAAATGCATGGAAATTTTAACAAATGCACCAACCACTTTCATGAGGTTGATGGATGATGTATTGAGACCCTTCACCAAATCCTTGTTTGGCCTCTCTTTTGACATAGTGTGGTCCATCTCATGTACTAGTCATCATAGTTTCCAATAGCGTAATATTGATCCTTGATGGAATCCATAAAATATTTCCAAGTGGGCTAGGCCCCAAATATTCTAGACTCCTCTCTATATTTTTTCTCACAATTATCCTCCCACCAATCATTCACATGGGGGAAAACCTTAAGGAGTGCAAAGGTGATATTTTATTTATCATAAAAATTGTGAACAGAGAAATAACCTTCTAGTAGATTTAACCACTTTTCCAAAGCATATGCATCGATCTAGCCTTCGAATACAAGAATATAAAAATTAGCATGTACCTTGAAAGGGGTAGTTTCTCCAAAGTGACTTCTTGACGAAGACACGCCTGCTATTGTTATAAATCGTTGAAGGATTGGGGAAAAATTCTCCATCATCTTGTTCCTCTATTGTGCAAGGGATTTCACAAGCAACAGCTTGATAGGATCTCCTTCTCCCTCGTCTCTCTTTTCTTCCTCCATGGGAGGTTTCTTAGGTTGGCAATAGTGGTTGTCCTCAAGAGAAAATAGCTCGACACCAACTCTCTATCCCTTGACCTTGTCGGGGACATGCACTAAGAAATGACCAAGAGAAAAATTATCTAATAAAATTGATGGAGATTATTTTGAGAATGAATTGAAGGAAGAAATATATTAAGGAAATACAAATAGATATTGCAAGAAACATAAGGATACAGTAATACACAATTTTTATTAATGAATGAAATGCATGGAAACTATAAAAATACAGAGTGATTGAATTCCTTGGAATGGTGGCAGCTTATCTATGAGAAGAGATGTGAAGGTTAGATGTGTTTACAATGAGGCCAGAAGGACTTTCTAACATAAATCATAAATGAGAAAAACCTAAACATCCAAAACCATAACCCTAAAAGATAAAATGTGAAAACGTTTGTGGGCAACGATGGGGGTAGTTGATACGTCAACTTCCCAAGGGCATAACGTTTTCATACGACTTCCATTTGGAGTGTTTGATGCCTCATTGGAAATATATAAACGAGGGGTACAACTTATTTGAATGGTAAAGGAGTGTAATTGGTAACCCCTTTCCCTTCAAAAGTCTAAAAAAATTCCATTTAGGACCTCAAAACAACCCTATATTTTTGGAACCCAAAAAACTGTAGAAAAAATTCCAAGGTGGAAAATTGTGTTTCAAGCTAGTGGAATAGGTGGGTGGCCACTGATATCCACTTGTATCATTCCTTCACCCTTAGGAATCAATGGTCTCCATTGCATCAAGTTTCTGGGGAATATTTTGTTGAATATGAACCTTAGTGAGATGCCTACCTTGCTAAAGAAGTTGTTCTTCTTAGATTGTTGAAGTTTTTCATGAACCTATTGCTGGAGTGGTTGGATATATTAACCCAATATAGTTGCATGATATACCTAAGTATGGGAGGACTATGTCGGTGAAAATATATCATGAAGATCTATATCAATGGGGGATAAAACTAGGAACCCTAAGCATGGCTGAAAAGAGTTGTGGCCAATGGATATTTGAAGGGCTCTATGATAGCTTGTCTCGACTGTGTAGTGTGGAGGCACCCCTGTAGGTGGACAAACAATTTCTTTGTGCTCTTCTAAAATCTTGTCGACCTGCTTTTGCTGGATAGAAAGGCCTTGGGTCGAGGATGCAGTGGTAACCGTGTCCTTATGTTCACCTTCTGAATAGATTGTGAAGATGATAAAATTTGTATTATGAGATAGTACTTTGTGGCACTGTTTTTCCAAGACAATAGTTGGAACTACCTCTGGTAACCTGTAGATCTGACCCCCCAGAGTAAAAATGACACTAAGGGGTTAAGAATCATAAATAATGTGACTCTTCCACATGTATGGATGGCATAAAAGAACATCACATAATTCCAATGGGAAAACATCACACAATACCTCGTCCTTGAAGGGATTGATGTCGTAGGATAGGCGACATTATTGGCTGACACAAAGATCTCATCCCTAGAGAAGCCAACCAATGTTGTATGGCTATAGGTGTGGTGTTGTCAACAAATCCAACCACTTGATGACCTATGTTGAGATGAGGTTATTTTGGCTTCCGTTATCAACAATGAAATGTAGTGGGGTCCCCTTCATCCACATCTATGAATGGAAGAGGCACTCCCCCTCCTCAGTATCCTCTGGTTCTTATGTTTGGATTGTTTTGTTCATGATGGTAGCAGTGGGTTATGCATCGATGATCCGTATTTTTTTTTTTTTTGAATCATAGTTCGAGTTGGGGCTCAACTCTTTTTCTTTGAGCTCATCCACCGATGACTGTTTTGATCTAGATTCATCGGTGTTGTGCCAAGGACTTTTGTGGAAGTCACACCACTTTCCAGTGTCCTTGTTTGTCTTCCCATTGCCTTTCGTTTCTTGTGTCTTGGACTAGTTGTCTTGAGTTTGGTTGTTCTATGAGTTAGGGATACCTTTACCATACTTTGGTTGTTGTGTATTTGTAGACTCAAACTCCTGCTTGTTCTGTTGCTTAAATTTTTGCTCAATTTTGATAGCATATCGATAAGAATATCCTAACGATGAGATGTTAAGAAACTCCATTTATGTTTGTATGTACCTATGTAAAGCCCCATTATATGTTAGAAATAGATGTCTCTCAAAGTATTTGATACCCTACTTGGTGTGCAAGGTATGGAAAGTATTTGTGAACTCTGGCATTGTTTGGCCTCTCTCTTGATGTAGTGTGATCCATCTCGTGTATTGGTCATCATAGTTTCCAATAGGGTAACATTGTTACTTGATGGAATCCATAAAATAGTTCCAAGTGGGCCCAGCCCCAAATATTCTGGAATCCTCTTTGGATTTTTTCTCATAGTAAGTCTCCCACCAATATTTGACATGGGAGACATCCTTAAGGTGTACAAAGGTGATATTTTCTCTATCGAAAAAATTGTGAATAGAGAAATAACCTTGTAGTAAATTTAACCACTTTTCTAAATCATCTGCATCTATATGACCTTCTAATACGAGAATATAAAAAATAACCTATATCTTGAAAGGGACAGATTCTCCAAAGCACCTGCTTGACGAAAATGTTCTTGCAATTGTTGGAAACTATTGAAGGATTTGGGGAATTTTCTCCATCATCTTGTTCCTCTGTTGCGCAAGGTGTTCCGCAAGAAAAATTTTGATAGGATCTCTTGCTCCCTTGTCTCTCTTTTCTTTCTCCCTGGGAGGTTTCTTTTGATGACAAGAGTGGTTTTCCTCAAGACCCAACTCTTTATACCCTGAACTCATCAGAGACATGCACTAAGAAATGACTAGGAGCAGACTGCCCTGATACTAGTGATCCAGATTATTTTGAGAATGAAATGAAGGTAGAAATATAATAAGAAAATACACAGATATTTCAAGAAACACATAGATACAATAATACACAATTTCTATTAATGAAAGAAACGTATAGAAACTGTAAAAATACAGTGACTGAACTCGCTAGAATTGTGGTAGCTTATCTCTGAGAAGAGACGTGATGGCTACGTTGATTCACAAGAATATGTTTTAAAATGAGGCCCTAAAGGTGTTTTTAACATAAAGAATAAATGAGAAAACCATAAACATCCAAAACCCTAACCCTAGAATATGAAACACCAAAATATTTGTGGGCCCCAATGGGATTAGTTTATACGTCAACTTCCTAAGGGTGTAACTTTTGCATACAATCTTTGTTTGGGGAATTCAATACCTCATTAGAAACGTCTAGACGAGGAGTACAACTTCCATATGGGGTTAAGGAATGTAATTAGCAACTTCTATCCCAAAAAAAGTCCAAAAAGTATTGTTTAGGGCCTCAAAATGGCCCCGGAAGTTTGGGATCTGAAAAACCGTAGAAAACCTACCAAGGTGGAAAATTGTGTTCGAGCTAGTTGAATAGTGTGGCCACCAATATCCACCTAGATCATTCCTACCCCCTTAGTAAGTAATGGTGTCCATTACATCAAGTGTCTGGGGAATATTTTGTTGAATCTAAACCTTGGTGAGTTGCTTGCATTGAAGAAGTTGTCCTGCTTAGATTGTTGAAGGTTGTCATGAACATTTTGTTGGAGGGGTTGGATCTGTTCACCCAATATAGTTGCATGATCTGCCTGAGTGGATGAAGATGCAGCACGAAGAGATTAGTGGGGGATAATGGTTGGAAACCTAAGCACACATGAAAAAGAGTTTCAACCAATAGAGCTATGAAGGGCTCTGTCATAGCTTGGCTTAACTGGGTAGTATAGAGGCACCCCCATAGGTGGAGAAATAATGTCTTTGTTCTCTTCTAAAATCTTGTCAACCTACTTCTACTGGATAGAAAGGCGTTGGGTCAATTATGCAATGGTCACCTTGTCCTTCTGTTCACCTTCTGAATGGATCACGAAGAAGATAAAATTTGTCATATGAGAGACTACTTTGTGTCATTGTTTTTTCGAGATCATAGTTGGAACTAACTCTGTTACACTGTAGAGATGAACCCCTAGAGAAATGATGACACTACAAGGTTGAGACTCATAAACAACATGACGCTTCCACATATATGGTTTCCCTAAAATAAGATCACATAATTTCATGGGGAAACATCACACAATACCTCATCCTTGAAGGGCTTGATGTCGTAGGACATGTGACACTACTAGCTGACACAGAGATATCATCCCTAGTGAAGCCACCCAATGTTGTATGGTTGCAGGTGTGGTGTTTTTGACAAATCCAACTACTTGACGACCTCTGCTGAGATGAGGTTCTTTTGTCTTTTACTATCAACAATGAAATACAGTGGGGTCCCCTTCACCCACATATGTGAATGGAATAGGTGCTCCCCCTCCTTAGGATCCTCTGGTTCTTCTGGTTGGATTGTTGTGGTCGCAATGGTAGTAGTGGGTTCTACATAAATGTTATGTATTATTTTTTTTTGAATAAGATTCTGAGTCAGGGCTTGAATCGTTTTCTTTGAGCTCAACCACCATTGACTGTTTCAAGCGACATTCATCAGTGTTGTGCCAATGGATTTTGTGAAAGTCGCACCACTTTATAGTGTCCTTCTTTGTCTTCTCGTTACCCTTTGTTTCCTGTGTCTTGGACTATTTGTCTTGAGGTTGGGTTATCTGTGAGTTAGGTCTGCATTTACCATACTTTATTTGTTGCATATTTGCAAACCTAAACTCCTATTTATTTTTCTTATTAAATTTCTGTTCAATTTTGACAGCATATAGATAAGCAAATCGCAATGATGAGATGTCTAGAAACTCCATTTCTATTTGGATGTACATGTGTGGATCCCCATTGTACTTTAGAACCAGATGTCACTAAGAGTCTTTTATACCTATCTTGGTTCACACATTATGGAAGGTATTTGTGAACTCCACCACTGTTTGGCCTCTCTCTTGATGCAGTGTGTTCCATCTCGTGTACTAGTCATCATAGTTGACGTAGTGTGGCCCATCTCGTGTACTGGTCATCATAATTTCCAACAAGGTAATATTTTTCCTTTATGGAATCCATAAAATAGTTCCAAGTGGGATCGACCCCAAATATTTCGGAATCCTATTTGGATTTTTTCTCACAGTGAGTCTCCCACCAATATTTGACATGGGGGACAACCTTAAGGAGTGCAAAGGTGATATTTTCTCTAGCAAAAAAATTGTGAACAGAGAAATAACCTTCTAGTTTATTTAACCATGTTTTCAAAGCATCTACATATATATGACCTTCAAATATGGGAATATCAAAATTAACCTGTACCTTGAAAGGGGCATCGTCTCCAAAGAGGCTGCTTGACGAAGACACACCTGCAATTGTTGATAATCGTTGAAGGATTTGGGAAAAATTATCCATCATATCATTCCTCCGTTGAGTGAGGGATTCCACAAGAAACAACTTTATAGGATCTCCTGGTCCCTTTCATCTCTTTTCTTCTACCGTGGTAGGTTTCTTGGGCTAGCAAGATAGGTTTTTCTCAAGATAAACTAGCTCGAAAACCAACTCTCTATACCTTGACCTCGTCAGGGACATGCACTAAGAAACGACTAGGAGCAGATTCTTATGATACCAATGATCTAGATTATTTTGAGAATGAAATGAAGGTGGAGATATAATGTAGAAATACACAGAGATACTGAAAGAAACACAAAGATACGGTAATACACAATTCCTATTAATTAAATAAATGTATAGAAACTATAAAAATATAGAGTGACTCAATTCGCTAGAATGGTGGCAGCTTATCTCTCAAAAGAGATGTAACAAATATGATTATTTGCAAGAATATGCATTTATAATGAGGCCCCAAAGGAATTTTTAACATAAATCATAAATGAGAAAACCCTAAACATTCAAATCCCTAACCTCGGAAGATGAAATGCCAAAAGGTTTGTGGGACTCGATGGGGATAGTTTATACGCCAACTTCCTGAGGGTGTAACTTTTGCATATGATATTTGTTTGGGGTATTCAATACCTCATTCGAAAGGTCTCTATGAGAAGTACAAATTTCATCAGGGTCAGGGAATATCGTAGGCAACCCATGGCCCCAAAAAATGTTGTTTAGGGCCTCAAAACAACACCAGAAGTTTGGGACCCGAAAAACTGTAGAAAAACTACCAAGGTGGAAAAATGTATTTCGAGCCAGTGGAATAGGTGGGTGGCCATCGATATCCACCTAGATCAGAGGTTTCCTTGAGTACCACTTGGACCCCTATGGTGTTGGTTCTTTTGGATATTTGGGCTTACCTACCCTGCCCATATGTACGATCCCTATTGTCAAATGTACCCCGATATGTCAAATGTGAATTGGTATCTTTAGTTTCCATTCCTAGGTTCACATAGGTGATTTAGGGGGGCTTCCTATGGTACCTGAGGTAGATGTTGGATCAAACATTTAGTACCCCTGTGGGGTTCCCTGTGAAGCAAGGGTTACTTGCACCGGGAATGGATGTTATGTGGAGGTCAAGCTAATTGCTTGTCACTCCTTCGTCCCTCGGTATCGGGATTTAATCAACTCGTGATGGTTTCCAAAAGGCCCTTTTTTCCTCTTTTTCATTACTTTACACTCATGACCTAATATTCCTAGGATAAAATTTTGGAGAAGTTGTTTATTTGTAATGTTTATCTTAGGAATTTTTAGTGGAGTGTTTATTTGTGTAGTTGTCCTTAGGTTGTGTCTATATCACCTCTTTCACATTGTTGAATCAAGGTGGTCGACCAATCTCTCAACCAATCAGGAAGGACCCTTGGTATTTCTATTGAAAGCATGGAGTCGCCTCCTAGAAGGAATGGGTTTTTACACCATTGGTCTACCAGAATTAGAGTGTGAGACTTTTTCAAACATGAAAAACAATGCAAGGGATGAAAATTTGCATAAGAACACGATGTCTAAAGTCACCAACCCTTGTGAGTCATGGTGGAGACCAACAACCAACCTATGCAAGTCATGTTGGGGGTACAAGTCCATTCATTGCAAGTCATACTGGTGATATCTCACCAACCATTGTGAGTCATGTTGGAGACCAGCACCTAGCCTCTACAAGTCACACTAGGAGAAACCTACCAACCTCTACGAGTTGTGCTAGGGGAATGAGTCCAGTCACTTCTAGTCATATTGGACAAGTGTCACCGATCTATGAAAGTCATGTTGTAGACATGTAACCAACCATTGATGGTCATGATGGGAGACAAAAATAAGACTTTTCTAGTCATGTTGGGGTCAATAGTCCAGTCCCTGCAAGTCATACTAGAGTTAACCGACCAACCACTACAAGTCATGTTGGATATAATTCACTGACCTCTACGAGTCATGTTGGAGACAAGCAACCAATCGTTACAATTCATGCTACGAGTCTGAAGCTAGTGACTGCAAGTCATAATGTTGATATGATACCAACTAATGCAAATCCTGTTGGGGGCATTGATACTATTGAGATACCTAGACAAATAGGACATAATCCCAAGTTCCTTTGTAATATTTGTAAGGGATATAACCTTACTCATATGTTCCATAATATTTATAGGTACTAATACTATGGTATCTTCTAAGGGCCCTTATTATCTTGAGTCACCTTCATTTTCCAGTGACCTATCCAACCATTGGTTGATGAAGTAGTCAAGTTGATGCAATCTTCAATCGATCCCACTCTTCTTTTGGAGGGTGATGCATCTCTTAACCATGTTGCATCGCAACCTATTCAAGTATTCATTGAGAAAATGGTTGAGCCGATGCAATATTTGGTTGATCCCACTCTTCTTTTGGAGTGATGTGTTTATTGATTATGTCTTTGGAATTTCTAGTTCAGTGCCTTCTGAACAAGGGAACTTTTTTCTTGTTTCTAGTATGCTCCCTTCAAATTTGAGGATGGTTTCCTCTTATTGGAATAACATTGTCGAGCTTCTCCTTCCTTTTTCTTCACCCTTCCAAATAAGTGTTGAAGCTAAGTCAAAAATATTTTACTAATGTATTGTAGATGAAGGATCCTCTACAAGCATTTTGTCTTCCTCGACTTGGAAATATTTGGGTTCTCCCAAGATTGTGCTAGTTACCAGTGAGTTGTTGGATTTCGATAGAATACCTAGTTAATATTTTGGGATTCTTCCTTAGTTTCCTATCACATTAGGTGGGAAGACAATCCTAGTAGATATGTTAGTGGTGCAAGGACATTTATAATTCAATATGATTCTTTAGTGTGACTATGTATATTCTATGAACGTTGTGGTGTCTACATTCTTTCATGTGATGCATTTACCTCACAACGAAATCATTGTCACTATTGATCATCTTTCTTCTAATAATCACCATCCTAATTCGACTTAGGCTTAGGTTACCCCTTGGTATGTTCCTAGTGTTCGAGTAGACTCTTCCCCACCATAGGTGAATTATGTGGAATAATATCCTCAGTTTTAAATTGATTCTAATAAGGAGCATTTATAGTCATGCTTACCTTCTCGATACAAGGTCTCAACAATTGATCAAGTGTCTTATCCAATGGGGGCATGAGAGCCCTTGCTTTCCCCTATTGGCCCAAGCAATCTTGAATTTCTACTTGAGTTTGATCTTACTATTTGTGAGACCTTGAGCACTAGTATTTGTGAGTATTTGAGTCCCAATTTTGTTCTTGATATTGATTCTAAGGATCAAAGAATAATGTCAGGCATCAAAGGTTTTAAATGAAATGTTTTTATGAGTGCTTTTTCTACCTTCAATTTTCTGAGAAATAATATTTAAATGAAATTAATGATAAGACAGTACAAAGGTTGTATCTCGTTATCTGAGTCGCAATTATAATGTCAAATGATGTAGAAATGATTTATAAAACTATTAAAAAAAGTCAGGTATAAATTACAGATAAGTCTCACCTTGTTTGTAGTAGAGAAAAAGTACAAGATGCACCCTTGAAAAGAGATAAAAATGCAGTAATTCACATAGATCATGGGTCTTGTTTTACTCACAACAATAATAGAGGAAAATTTGTTACTAAATGAACTTATGATATATTATGATCACAGTAGATGTATTACTAAATTGTAATCATTCACTCTTCAAGAACTACAGAAAGAAATTCAGAGAAATGGAAACACAGAGGAAACACATAACTCAAATTGAATGAAACTTAGAATCTTTGTCTTCACTTGTATTAATATTCAAAAAATTTATCTTTTACAGTTGGCAAGAAGAGGCCTCGAATAGATCTAAAACCTATCTATTTATACAAAACTCGTCTTAACTAAAAACCATTGGACTTCCTACGATATCTGCCTAAAAATAGAATACAATTTGAATAAAATAACAACATGCAGATAGTGTTGAGATGTGTTGGTGCTTCATCTGTCCCTTCATATGCTTGCATATGTTCTTGTTTTCCCTTGTTATTTAAACTGTGCACACATTTCCATTAAGGCCACCACAATCATTGGCTTACTATCTTTTCCATATGATTATGTTTCCATCTGTCCCTGAGATAAAGAATTGAAGTTGAAGATATGGGGGTGGTAATTGAATAGGTAGCTTAGCGCTGGCTCGTCATGGGATGGATAAAATTTACGAGGAAGATTAATTGTTCATGAATAGGATGATGTGGGTACAAGTGTCAATAAGAAGGTGGGATGAGTGGATGCGAGAATGTAGGTGGTAGGGATAGACGGGGTAAGTGACATGTAGAGTGTGATAGGTAGAGTGGGTGGAGGAAGTGGACATTGTGTATGTTCTTTCATTTTCTCCCAGCTACACTCGCTTTTATTTGTTCATTGCATTGGGTGCACTTGTCCATCAATGCTACCACAATTATTGAAGGCTCGATCCTTTCATTCAATTCAAAGGTGAACATCTTCTTATGTATTTGTGGAAGCTTCTCCTGGATCTTGTTCACTTCTTGGACTGCGACTTGATATTGTGAACTTGGATTAACCAACAATTCATTGATTTTAAGTAAATCAATCTGGCTCATCTATTAGATGGTCGCTTGAGTATTTTCCTTGTTCTTTCCGGACCTTTCCTTGTTCTTTCTGGTTCATTTCTATTTCAATCTTCCCCAATGCTTCTGATATATTGTTTCCTTCAAATTCAATCAGATTTGTACTTATTGAAGATAATGCTTCCAGATAAGCCTCTTTTGCATCTATGGCAAGTTTGTTGCCTTCTTCCAGATTTGTTTCCTAGGATTTTAGGGCCATTTCACCCTTTACTTGTTTAGAATGTGAGAGGGGGGTAAGACCAGGGATATGAGCTCTATTCTTCCATATGATGACTTCCTGAAACTTGGACTTGGCTGCACATGCCTATTTTTCCTTGACATAAATAATTTTTAGAGAAATGTCTACTACCTGATAGAATTTATGAATAGCATCTACTTTTTGATAGAGATCCTACTGGGAAACTTCCATCTTCTCATTCATTTATGATGCTTGTGTTTTGAAGGCAGTAATATCTATTGTTGTGTTCTCTGTCAAGGTTAATTTGGCCTGTAGCTTCTCAATCAAATTGTCACGCTGGGTGATCAAACCTTTGTTGGTATGTGAACTTTGGTAGAGAAACTCAAGGTTATTTTGTAAATGCTTCATTTGATATTGATAACTAGCCAGGATTTTTTCAACGTCCTGGTTCATCCTGCTTCTAACAGTCTGTTATGTACTATGTATCTCATTTTGCAATTGCTCTACCAAGAGGCATTTTTGTTGCAGTTGTTTGGTTAAATTTTCCACTGACCATTGATTGGTAGTGGAAAAAGTGTTGATTAAGGTTGGTTGTCATTGATGTCAACCCTTGAAGAAAGTTTGGTAGAAAATTACGGTAGCACAAAAGTTTGGGTAATGGACCCAAGTTTGTTTGATGTAAAGATGACTCATTATTGTATTGTCATGGTTTATAAGAAGAACAAATGGATGAACTCCAAAGTGGTCCCCTTAAGGTGAAATCCCTCATGGGAAGACGCTTTGTGGATTGAGTTATCATAGAAGTATGGTTAGAGAACCCATGCTTAATTGTGGAATAATGAGATGAAGTTCAGTGAATTTGTCAGTGAAATTATCCTAGATGGATAATGCTTGTCATGTCATTTCCGGTGGTATGTGGAACGTAACATAACTCCTCACGGTTAAATATTTATGGCCATGTGAAGT
This sequence comes from Picea engelmannii, assembly GCA_009831015.1. Classification (NCBI taxonomy): domain Eukaryota; kingdom Viridiplantae; phylum Streptophyta; class Pinopsida; order Pinales; family Pinaceae; genus Picea; species Picea engelmannii. Next base: position 47,928 of record ML787473.1, on the reverse strand, counting down.
TGGAGAACCCTCATGTGTCATATAGAAGCCCCTAAAAATCAAAGTGTTTGCAAAAGAAATTATTTAAATAATAAAGTAAATGGAGAACTCCCTAAAATAAGGAAAGTATAATGCTACATGAAAGTATAAATAAGAGGTAATTCTCTCTCATTTAATTACACTTGAACACATTGAATATATTTTTTTGTGTGTGGCTTATTGCAAGTACTCATTGATACATCTGAAGTTGTGAAAGTCTAAGGTAGTACGAAGGGTTGATGGAGAAATTCTCAGAATTATAGTGAATACTAAAAAACCCTATTTTATGAGGCGTACGTGGGTTGACAGTGTATTAGGGTGTGTACAGTATGCAAGTTGACAATATATTAGGGTGTGTACATACGTGAGATGGCAGTGTATTAGGGTGCGTACATGTTGGTAAATACATGGAAACTTGAAGAGATGAATATGTAGAGGTTCTAGATTCTGAGATCAAGCTCCCAGGAAGGTGTACAGTGCTCAGATACATCGGATCCATCCATTGTTTCAAAAAGTATGTCTTATTTCTATGAATAGTTGGATTTTGATGTATGCATGAGAAATGGTTATGGATATTTAAGAATTGTCCCTAGAGAGACTAGTGGCTGCATGGGATCTTCTTTATAATTCAGATCTACAGAAATACAGTGCTGGTATATTTATCATTGATACTTCTTGTTGAGGCACATATTGTATTTCTTGACATATGGCTAAGGGTTTTTGTGGTACATGGTTGAGAGCTTGTATTTGTCAAGTGGTTGATGTATTGAGAGGTTGAATATTAGAAAGGGTTTTATGAATAAATCATGTGAGGGTTATTATACTTGTTCATGATTACACACCTATATGGCACATAACTAGAGAGAGATATATATTCTTTGGGTAAAGGTTATGTATGAGGATGCATGCATAGGGTACAGTTACAGTCTGGATACTGTGACAGGTTTCATATCTATGTGAAATAAGTTACAAAAGGTCACAAGTTTTCAGAAGAAAGAAAACCCTAGTTTTCAGAAGGCATATGAAGGTTGCATAACAGTTTGGTCACGTACATACTCAGGCTACATAACAGATAGGGCACATACATACACGTGTTGCAACACTACAGGTCGTGTACCTGTTGTATATTTGTTTATACATGTTCAGTTCATGTACAGATTGATTACAGGGAAATTGTACAGGTTGGATGCAGGTCATTGGTATAGGTTGATACATTTGTATAGTTGTATATATATTACTGTGATAGTGTGACAATGGTTTCATCATTCTACTTCTACGTTAGGGTGGTTGGATAGGGCAAGGAAAAGTGGTTGTAGAAACCTTCCAATTGTAGCTGGAGAACATTGAGGGTTGTAGCCTCCTTCTGGTTGTAGCCAAAGAATTGGGGAGTTGGAGCTTCCCTCGGTTGTATCGTGAGAAACTAGGGGGTTGGAGCCTCCTTCTAGTTGCAGCTGGAAAAAAAAGGAAGTTGGTTCTTCCAATGAATTTAATTTTTCAAGACATATAAGAAAAATCATTATGTGGTTTTATCTCGCTTTGGGTTTCCAAGTAAAACAATGGTGTACTGTGTATGTGTATGATTGTTCATTTGTTCTTGCTAATTTTCTTTGTAGTTATTGAATGATAATGCTACATTGATATTTCACTTGGATTATATGGTTAAAGGGATTAAATTTCTCTATTATTGATTCACCCCCCCTCTCAGTAATCCAACAATTGGTATCAGAGAAGGTTCCTTCAGAAATCAGTTTAACCACTGAAAGGTAGATCATGGAGAGAAACAACTTGTATAAAAATGGAATACCACAGTTTGATGGAGAAAAGTATGCATTTTGGAGCATAAGGATGAAGACATATATACATGCACATGGATTTGAAATTTGACAATCAATTGTAGATGGATACACAATACCAACAGTTCTGCAAACAAATGACAAAGCAATGAAACTCAGTCAGAATAATTCCAAAGCCAGAAATGCACTTTTGAATGGTCTTGGTGAAACATTATTCACCAAAGTTGCACATTGTAAATCCGCTAAAGAGATTTGGGACAAACTTCGAAATAATTATGAATGAGATTCAAAAGTCACAGAAGCAAAGCTTCAAACTTACAGAGGTCAGTTCGAACAACTAAAGATGAAGGAAGATGAGAATATTGCAGCTTACTTCTTACGAGTTGATGAAATAGTAGATGAAATCATGGGATTGGGAGAAGAAATCAAAGAATCGATAATTGTTCAAAAGGTACTAAGATATCTTCCTATGATATTTAACCCTAAGATATCAGCACTAGAATAAAGAGCAGATCTAAACTCAATAAGCATGGACGAACTACATGGAATCTTCACAGCATATGAAATAATAACTGAACAGGAAAATCCATATGTAAAAGAAGAAACCTTCAAAGCATCCAAAATATCGAATAAAAATGGAAAGCAACAAGAAAAAGAATATAGCATCAATAGTGACGTCTCGGAAGATAATGAAGAACTGGCCAGTCAGAATACTGAACAAGGGAACTGACAATAGGTATAGAGGTAAGCTTCCCTTAATTTGTTTTAATTGTGATGGTATTGGTCATTTTGCTAACAAATGTCCTCATAAGAAAAAGAGAAATGATGAAGGTGACTCAAAAAGAAAACAAACATATAAAGTCAAAAGAACTACAAAGAAAATTTTGAAGAAAATCTTATGCACCAAAGAAGACATCTCATCATCAAATGAAGATGAAGTCAGTGAAAGTGAGACAGAAAGAGTTCTATTCTTGGTAGTATAAGACTCTAATAAAGAAGACTCCTAAGTAGAATATGAAGAACTCGAAGAAGAAATTGAAGAGGCATAAGTTTACTACCGATAAGAATTGATGAGTGCTATAGAATTTATTAGAAGAGAAAAGAGGAAAAACAAGAAGCTACAAGCGGAACTAGACAAGAAAGAAGACACTCGGGAATTAGAACAAATGATAAAAAATTTGATGGTTCAAATTGAAGAAGTTAAAAGAATTGAAGAAGCACTCAAAGAACAACTAGAAGGAAGAGACAAGATCATTGAAAATTTGGAAGAAAAAATTGTCACATTAAGAAAGGATATTCAAAAGAAAAATATGCAGAACAACTCAAAAGTTTTGAATGACATTATCAATAGTCAAAGGCCTAATCATGACAAGTCTGGACTTGGATACAATCAGACATAAAATGGATCAAGCTCCAAAACAACAAAACAAGAAACATACCCAAAAATATATGCATAATCAATCAAAGGGGATAGGAAGGTCTACAGAGAAAATTACAGGGACACTCCTCCACTGAGAAGATTCAGATTTCAGAATCAACGACCAACAGAAACAGATAGGTCTCAGGAAAAAGAAGGATTCATAAGAGAACCTCCTTTCAGAAGATCTTCAACTCCCAGATATCAAACTATTTTTTTTGGTTTATGTTATTCATGTAATAATTTTGGACATAAAGATGTAAATTGCAGAGATAACAACAGGAACATAAGAAACTTTGAAATTTATACACAAAAGGGTTATCCAACAAGACCTAGTGAAACACAGAGAATAAATTGCAATAGGTTTGAATCATTGAGCACTGAAGTGGAATGCTACAACTGTAACAACTTTGGACACATGGCCAAATATTGCAGAATGACAATCCCTCCTAGAGAACCACAACATAACAACAACAATCATAGATAGGAACCTCAAAAAAGGAAAAGGATAAGAAAGCAGAATCAATACAACAATGAAGAGTGCACACTCTCTCTACAAGAGAAGAAGAAGAAACGTGGTTGGTATGTTGATAGTGGCTGTTCAAAACACATGACAGGTGATAGAGACATGTTCCTTACATTAATAAAGGAAAGAGATGGATCAGTCTCCTTTGGAAATGATGATTCAACTAAAATTGTTGGAAAAGGCACAATCAGAATTGGGAACAAGAATACAAAGGAAGAAAATGTTCTACTAGTAGAAGATATGAAACATAATCTTCTAAGTGTGAGTAAAAAACCCTATCTATTTATACAAAACTTGTCTCAACTGAAAACCATTGGACTTCCTACAATATCTGCCTAAAAATAAAATACAATCTGAATGAAATAACAACATGCAGATAGTGTTGAGATGTGTTGGTTCTTCATCTGTCCCTTCATTTGCTTGCATATGCGCTTGTTTTCCTTTGTTATTTAAACTGTGCACACATATCCATTAAGGCTACCACAATCATTAGCTTACTGTCTTTGCCATCTGATTTTGTTTCCATCTGTCCCTGGGATAAATAATTGTAGTTGAAGATATGGGGGTGGTAATTGAATAGGTAGCTTAGCGTTGGCTCGTCATGGGATGGATAACATTTACAAGGAGGATTAATTGTTCACGAATAGGATGATGTGGGGACGAGTGTCAATAAGGAGGTGGGATGAGTGGATGCGATAATGTAGGTGGTAGGGATAGACGGGGTAAGTGACGTGTAGAGTGTGACAGGTAGAGTGGGTGGAGGAAGTGGACGTTGTGTATGTTCTTTCATTTGCTCCAAGATACACTCGCTTTTCTCTATTCATTGCATTGGGTGCACATGTCCATCAATGCTACCACAAATATTGAAGGCTCGACCCTTTCATTCATTTCAAAGGTGAACATATTCTTATGTATTTGTGGCAACTTCTCCTGGATCTTGTTCACTTCTTGGACTGTGACCTGATATTGTGAACTTGGATTAACCAACAATTCATTTATTTTAAGTAAATCAATCTGGCTCATCTATTGGATCGCCGCCTGAGTATTTTCCTTGTTCTTTTTGGAGCTTGGCTGGTTCATTTCTATTTCAATCTGCCCCAATGCCTATGATATATTGTTTCCTTCAAATTCAAACAACTTTTTATTTATTGAAGATAATGCCTCCAGACAAGCCTCTTTTGCATCTATGGCAAGTTTCTTGCCTTCTTCCATATTTGTTTCCCAGGATTTTAGGGCCATTTTTCCTTTTACTTGTTCAGAATGTGAGAGGGGGGTAAGACCAGGGATATTAGCTCTGTGCTTCCATATGATGACTTTTTGAAACTTGGACTTGGCTACACAAGCCTCTTTTTCCTTGACATAAATACTTTTTAGAGAAAGGTCTACTACCTAATAGCATTTCTTAATAGCATCTACTTTTTTATAGAGATCCTGCTGGGCAACTTCCAACTTCTCATTGATTTTTTATGCTTGTGTTTTGAAGGTAGTAATATCTATTGTTGTGTTCTCTATTAGGGTCAATTTGGCCTATAGCTTCTCAATCAAATTGTCATGCTGGGTGATCAAACCTTTGTTGGTATGTGGACTTTGGTAGAGAAACTCAAGGTTATCATGTAAATGATTCATTTGATGTTGATAACTAGCCAAGATTTATTCAACATCCTGGTTCATCCTGCTTCTAACAGTCTGTTATGTCTTATGTATCTCATTTTGCAATTTTTCTACCAAGAGGCATTTTTGTTGTAGTTGTTTGGTTAAATTTTCCACTGACCATTGATTGATAGTGAAAAAAGTGTTGATTAAGGTTGGTTCTCATTGATGTCAACCCTTGAAGAAAGTCCGGTATAAAATTCTGGTAGCACAAAGGTTTGGGTAATGGACCTAAGTTTGTTTGACGTAAAGTTGACTCATTATTGTCTTGTCATGGTTTATAAGAAGTACAAATAGATGAACTCCAAAGTGGTCCCCTTATGGTGAAATCCCTCACGGGAAGACACTTTGCGGATTGAGTTATCCTAGAAGTATGGTTAGAGAACCCATGCTTAATTGTGGAATAATGAGATGAAGGTCAGTCAATTTTTCAGTGAAATTATCCTAGATGGATAGTGCTTGTCATGCCATTTCTGATGGTATGTGGAACATCACATAACTCCTAACGGTTAGAGATTTATGACTATATTAAGTTGGAGAACCCTCATGAGTCATATAGAAGCCCCTAAAAGTCAAAGTATTTGTAAAAGAAATTATTTAAATAATAAAGTAAATGAAGAACTCCCTAAAATAAGGAAATTATAATGCTACATGAAAGTATAAATAAGAGGCAAAGCTCTCTCATTTAATTACACTTGAACACATTGAATATATTTTTTTGTGTGAGGCTTATTGCAAGTACTCATTGATACCTTTGAAGTTGTGAAAGTGTGAGGTAGTAGGAAGGGTTGATGGAGAAATTCTCAGAATTATAGAGAATACTAAAATACCCTATTTTTTGAGGCATATGCAGGCTAACAGTGTATTAGGGTGTGTACAGTACGTGAGCTGCTAGTATATTAGGGTGCGTACATACACGGGCTTGCAATGTATTAGGGTGTGTACATGTTGGTAAAGCCATGGAAACTTGAAGAGATAAAGATGCAGATGTTCTAGATTCTGAGATCAAGCTCCCAAGAAGGTCTACAGTGCTCAGATACATCAAATCCATCCATTGGTTCAAAAGGTATGTCTTATTTCTATGAATAGTTGGATTTTTATGTATGCATGAGAAATGGTTATGGAGATTTGAGAATTCTCCCTAGAGAGACTAGTGTCTGCATGGGATCTTCTATATAAGTTAGATCTACAGAAATACAGTGTTGGTATATTTATCATTGATACTTCTTGTTGAGGCACATCTTGTATTTCTTGGCATATGGCTAAGGGTTTTTGTGGTACATGGTTGAGAGCTCGTATTTGTGAAGTGGTTGATGTATTAAGAGGTTGAATATCAGAAAGGGTTTGTTGACTAGATCATGTGAGGGTTATTATACTTGTTCATGATTACACACACCTATATGGCACATGACTAGAGAGAGATATATATGCTTTGGGTAAAGGTTATGTATGAGGATGCATGCATAGGGTACAGTTACAGTTTGGATACATTGATAGGTTTCATATCTATGTGAAATAAGTTACACAAGGTCATAAGTTTTTAGAAGAAAGAAAACCCTATTTTTCAGAAGGCATATGAAGGTTGCATAATAGTTTGGTCGTGTACATATGCAGGATGCATAACAGATAGGGCACATAGATACGCGTTTTGCAAGACTACAGGTCGTGTACCTGTTGTATATTTGTTTATACATGTTCAGTTCAGGTACAGATTGATTACAGGGAAATTGTACAGGTTGGATGCAAGTCATTGGTACAGGTTGATACAGTTCTACAGTGGTATATCTCACATTGATAGTGTGACAGTGGTTTCATCATTCTACTTATATGTAAGGGCGGTTGGATGGGGAAAGGATAGGTGGTTGTAGCCACCTTCCAGTTGTAGTCGGAGAACATAGGGGGTTGTATCCTCCTTCTGGTTGTAGCCAGAGAATTAGGGAGTTGGAGATTCCCTCAGGTGGTAGCCTGAGAAACTAGGGGGTTGGAGCCTCCTTCCAGTTGCAGCTAGAAAACAAAGGAAGTTGTTGCTTCCAATGAATGTAATTATTCAAGACATATAAGAAAAATCATTTTGTGGTTTTCTCCCGCTTTGGGTTTCCACATAAAACACTGGTGTATTGTGTATGTGTATGATTGTTCATTTGTTCATTGGTTATTTTCTCTGTAGTTATTGGATGATAATGCTACATTGATATTTCACTTGGATTATATGGTTAAAAATGATTAAATTTCTCTATTACTGATTCACCCCCCCTCTCAGTAATCCAACAATTGGTATCAGAGTAGGTTCCTTAAGAAATCAGTTTAACCACTGAAAGGTAGATCATGGAGAGAAATAACTTGTATAAAAATGGAATACCACAGTTTGATGGACATTAGTATGCATTTTGGAGCATAAGGATGAAGACATATATACAGGCACATGGATTTGAAATTTGACAATCAATTGTAGATGGATACACAGTACCAGTAGTTCCACCAACAAATGACAAAGCAATGAAACTCAGCCAGAATAATTCCAAAGCCACAAATGCCCTTTTGAATGGTATTGGTGAAACGATATTGACCAAAGTTGCACATTGTAAATCCACTAAAGAGATTTGGGACAAACTTCAAAATATTTATGAAGGAGATTCAAAAGTCAAAGAAGAAAAGATTCAAACTTATAGAGGTCAGTTCAAACAACTAAAGATGAAGGAAGATGAGAATATTGTAGCTTACTTCTTACGAGTTGATGAAACAGTAAATGCAATCATGGGATTGGGAGAAGAAAACAAAGAATTGGTAATTGTTCAAAACGTATTAAAATCTCTTCCTATGATATTTGAGCCTAAGATATCAACACTAAGAGAAAGAGAAGATCTAAAATCAATAATCATGGACGAACTACATGGAATCTTCACAACATATGAAATGCGAGATGAACAGGAAAATCCATATGTAAAAGAAGCAGCCTTCAAAGAATCCAAAATATCAAAGAAAAAGGGAAAGAAACAAGAAAAAAAACATAGCAGCAACAGTGACGTCTCGAAAGATGATGAAGAAGTGGCCAACTTTGTCGGAATACTAAACAAGGGAATCGACGGTAGGTATAGAGGTAATCTTCCATTAATTTTTTTTAATTGTTATGGTATTGGTCATTTTGATAACAAATGTCCTCATAAAAAAAAGAGAAATGATGAAGGTGACTCAAAAATCAAACAAACATATAAAGGCAAAAGAACCACAAAGAAAGTTTTCAAGAAAATCTTATGCACCAAAGAAGACATCTCATCATCAGATGAAGATGAAGTCAATGAAAGTGAGACATAAAGAGTTCTATTCATAGAAGTAGAAGACTCTGATAAATAAGACTTTGAAGTAGAATATGAAGAATCCAAAGAAGAAATTGAAGAGGCATAAGTTGACTATCGAGAAGAATTGATGAGTGCCATAGAAGTTATCAGACGAGAAAAGAGGAAAAACAAGAAGCTACAAGTGGAACTAGAAAATAAAGAAGACACTCAGGAATTAGAACAAATGATCAGAAATTTGAAGGTTCAAATTAAAGAAGATAAAAGAATTGAAGAAGCACTCAAAGAACATCTAGAAGGAAGAGATAGGATCATTGAAAATTTGGAAGAAAAAATTGTCACATTAAGAAAGGATATTCAAAAGAAAAATATGCAGAACAACTCAAAAGTTTTGAATGACATTATCAACAGTTAAAGGCCTAATCATGACAAGTCTGGACTTGGATACAATCAGAGAGAAAATGGATCAAGCTCCAAAACAACAGAACAAGAAACATACCCAAAAAGATATCTAGAAACAATCAAAGGCGATAGGAAGTTCTACAGAGAAAATTACAGGGACACTCCTCCACCGAGAAGATTTAGATTTCAGAATCAATGACCAACAGAAACAGATAGGTCTCAGGAAGAAGAAGGATTCATAAGAGCACTTCATTTAAGAATATCTTCAACTCCCAGGTATCAAACTATATTTTTTGGTTTACATTATGCATGTAATAATTTTGGACATAAATATGTAAATTGCAGAGCTAACAATAGAAACATAAGCAACTTTGAAAGTCATACATAAAAGGGTTATCCAAGAAGACCTAGTGAAACACAGATAAGAAGTTACAACAGGTTTGAATCATTGAGCACTGAAGTGGAATGATACAAGTGTAACAACATTGGGCATTTGGCCATATATTTCAGAATGACAATCCCTTCTAGAGAACCACAACAGAATAACAACAATCACAGATAGGGACCTCAAAAAAGGACATGTATAAGAAAGCAGAATTAGTACAACAATGAAGAATGCACACTCTCTCTACAAGATAAGAAGAAGAAACGTAGTTGGTATGTTGACAGTGGTTGTTAAAAACACATGACAGGTGATAGAGATAGGATGCTTACATTAATAAAGGAAAGAGATGGATCAGTCTCCTTTGGAAATGATGATTCAACTAAAATCATTGGAAAAGGCACAGTCAGAATTGGGAACAAGAATACAAAGGCGGAAAATGTTCTACTAGTAGAAGATATGAAACATAATCTTCTAAGTGTGATTCAAATGTGTGACCAAGGTCATAAGGTTACTTTCGATTCACAAAATTGTGAGATAAGAAAATAAGGTTCAGGAAAATTGATTGCTACAGCTATGAGAACTTCAAGCAACATATATGTTTTAAGTGAAATTGGAAATGAAAAGTGTGGTCTAGGAAAGGAAGATGAAAATTGGCCATGGCACAAAAGAATGGGTCACATACATTTTGATAACCTTGTCAAAGTGAGAAAAAGAGAAGCAGTCAGAGAAATGCCACAGATCACGAAACCAACCAACACTTTATGCAAGCATTGTCAACAAGGAAAACAAACAAAGACCAGGTTCAAATCAAAGGAATATTCAACAACAAGACCACTAGAAATTGTGCATACTGATCTAGTTGGACCAACTACAACAAAGGGTTTAAAAGGTGAGAAACATTGTATGTTATTAGTTGATGATTATACAAGAATGACTACAGTTTGCTTTCTCAAGAATAAGTCAGAAGATTTTGAAAACTTCAAGGTCTACAAGGAAATGGTTGAAAATGAAATGGATTCAAAAATCAAATACTTGAGATATAATAATGGAGGAGAGTTCACTTCAAAGGAATTTATGGAATATTGCAGCAGTCATGGAATAAAAAGACAATTCTTCGTTGTTATGACACCTCAACAGAATGGAGTTGTTGAAAGAGAGAGAAAGACAATATAGGAAATGGCTCGAACAATGCTAATGGATTCCAAATTGTCAGATGTTTTTTGGACACAGACAATGCATACAATAGTTCACAATCAAAACAAAGTAATGCTCAGAAACAACAATGAAAAAAACCTCTACGAGCTATGGAAAGGAAGACCAACAAATCTGAAGCACTTCGGAGTTTTTGGAAGCAAATTCTACATTGGAAGAGAAGATGGAAGAATGAGAAAGTTTGAATCTCGTGTGGACAAAGGAGTACTTTTTGGTTACTCAAGTACAAGGAAATCATACAAGTGTTACAACCTGAGATTGAAAAATGTTATGGAAAGCATCAACGTAACAATTGATGAAACAGGTAGACAAGAATTAAAGGAAGAAGAAAATGAATCAATGGAACAAATTTACGAAGAAGAAATAGAATATGAAAATGAAGGGGAAGATGAAGAGGATCTGACAAAAGAAGAAGAGAAAGTTCAACAAGTGACTCCAAAGACACCTAGCAGATGAGTACAAAAGAATCATCCTTTAGATCAGATTATCGGAAACAAAGACACCGGAGTTGAGACTAGAAGAAGAATGTGCTCACCAGAGAAAATGAACCTAGAGCTCACATATATGATTGAACCAACCTATTTTGAAGAAGCCATCAAGGATGAACTTTGAAATAAGTCCATGGATGAAGAATTGGATCAAATAGAGAAAAAAGACACCTGGGAATTGGTTCCAAGACCAAAGGATAAGAATGTGATTGGCACAAAGTGGGTATACATGAATAAATTGAATGAAGATTGACATGTTACAAGGAACAAAGCTAGATTGGTATGTAAAGGATATGCACATGTTGAAGGAATCGACTTTGAAGAGACATTTTCCCCAATTTCCAGAATGGAAGCAATCCAATTGCTTTTAGCTTATGCATGCTCCAAAAATATTAAAGTGTATCAGATGGACGTGAAATCATCTTTTTTGAATGGGGAACTTGAAGAAGAAGTCTACATTGAACAACCAGAAGGATTTCAGTTGTCAAAGAACGCAGATTATGTGTGTAAATTAAAGAAGGCCTTATATGGTCTAAAACAGGCTCCTAGAGCATGGAACTATAGACTGGATAAATATTTACAACAAGCAGGGTTCAGAAAAGGAAGTGTAGACAACAACCTCTACTTTAAGGTAATTCAAGATAGTATTTTATTAATTGAATTTTATGTCGATGATATTATTTTTGGTAGTGATGATGATAGGTTAAGCCATAAATTTGCAAAGGATATGCAAAATGAATTTAAAATTTCATTACTTGGAGAACTATTCTTCTTTCTGGGACTTCAGATACGTCAAAGAAACCAAAGAATTTTTATTTCTCAAACCAAGTATATCATAGAAATGCTAAAGAGGTTCAGAATGGAAGATTTCAAACCAGTTATCACTCCCATGCAAACCAAATGCAAGTTAAGCAAAGATGATGATTCAAAGTCTACAGATCAGAGGCAATACAGGTCAATGATTGGTAGCCTACTATATGTGACATCATCCAGACCAGATGTAATGCAGACAGTTGGATAGGTGACACAATTTCAAGCAGCACCAAAGGAATCACATGTATTAGCAATGAAGAGGATTTTCAGATATCTCAAAGGAACAAAAGAGTTTGGATTATGGTATCCAAAAGGAAAGTAGCTATCACTTATTGCCTACACATATGAAGATTGGGCAAGTTGTATTGATGACCGATGAAGCACCAATGGAGCAATGTTCTACTTTGGTAAGTGTTTACTATCATGTCTAAGAAATAAAAAATCATCAATATCTCTATCTACAACTAAGGCAGAGTATATTACAGCAGAAGCATGTTGTACACAGGTTCTATGGATGAAACAAACTCTGACATATATACAACTTGAGTATGATTATCCCATTCCAATCTATTGTGATAATATAAGCGCCATCAGTATCTCAAATAACCCTGTGATGCACTCCAAGACGAATCACATTCCAACCAAGTATCACTTTCTACGTGAATAGGTCGCCAAAAAGAACATCAGATTTGAATATGTGGGGAGAAAAGAATAAGTGGCAAACATGTTTACAAAATCGCTTCCACAGGAAGCCTTTGATTATCTTCTCTAGAGACTCGAAGTTATTTATACTCCAAAATGAATGATTTTGAATGATTATCTTTTATGTCTTATATGTACATGAGGAAGCACCATAAAGAAGACAGTTCAGTTTGGGAGATCAAACGAGTCAGTTAGGGGGAGCAGATCCGAATGGAAAGATACCTTTTCCATTGATGACAAAGGGGGAGAGATTTATCAGATGCAGAGGAAAGAGGCATGGTTCCAGGGGGAGCGTTGGTCACAGAGATGCAGGAATGGTTCTAGGGAGAGAATGAGTGACATGATTTCAGTATTGCATCAGAGTGTTGCCATATATTCCAAAGGGGGGGATTGTTGATTAACGTTGGTTTTCATTGATGTCAACCCCTGAAGAAAGTCTAATAGCAAATTCTGGTAGCACAAAGTTTTGGGTAATGGACCCAAGTTTGTTTGATGTAAAGATGAATCATTATTGTCTTGTCATGGTTGATAAGAAGTACAAAATGATGAACTCCAAAGTGGTCCCCTTATGGTGAAATCCTTCACGGGAAGATGCTTTGTGAATTGAGTTATCCTAGAAGTATGGTTAGAGAACCCATGCTTAATTTTTGAATAATTAGATTAAGGTTAGTGAATTTGTCAGTGAAACTATCCTAGATGGATAATGCTTGTCATGCCATTTCCAATGGTATGTGAAACGTCACATAACTCCTCACAGTTAGAGAGTTATGGCCATATGAAGTTGGAGAACCCTCATGAGTCATATAGAATCCCCTAAAAGTCAAAGTGTTTTCAAAAGAAATTATTTAAATAATAAAGTAAATGGAGAACTCCCTAAAATAAGGAAAGTATAATGCTACATGAAAGTATAAATAAGAGGAAAATATCTCTCATTTAATTACACTTGAACACATTGAATATATTTTGTTGTGTGAGGCTTATTGCAAGTACTCATTGATACATATGAATTTTCCAAAGTCTGAGGTAGTACGAAGGGTTGACAGAGAAATTCTCAGAATTATAGAGAATATTAAAAAACACTATTTTCTGAGGCGTACGCGGGCTGACAGTGTATTAGGGCGTGTACATCACGCGGGCTAACAATATATTAGGGTCCATATGTACGCGGAATGGAAGAGTATTAGGGTGAGTACATGTTGGTAAAGCCATGGAAACTTAAGGAGATGAAGATGCAGAGGTTCTAGATTCTGAGATCAAGCTCCTAGGAAGGTCTATAGTGCTTAGATAGATCAGATCCATCCACTGGTTCAAAAGGTATGTCTTATTTCTATGAATAGTTGGATTTTTATGTATGCATGAGAAATGGTTATGGATATTTCAGAATTCTCCCTAGAGAGACTAGTGGATGCATGGTGTTGGAGCCGCCTTTGTTTTTCCTAGCCCGTCTCAAATTTCATGTCTTAATGCTCGAAATCGAAAGATGGTTCTCGTATTTTCCGTCGGTAGTTTCAAAATTTCTGAATTCTTATCACGCAACAACAATGATTATTGTACTCTCGAGGCGAGTCCTACCTTTCGTAAAAAAAAATCCCCTTTTTGTTCTACCTCAGGATCTCGTAGGTTGGATGCTATAAATCACGTAGTTCACACGTCCCGAGCAACGAAACGGCGAAACCATTTTAAATTTTCACCCAGGGCAGTAACGATAGTAAAGTATTCCTAAATCATGATTAAATGTCATCGGGTTTTCGCACCTTGACGTTCACCAAGTCCAAAAGTTTATTATCGTAACCCTGATAGCCCAAACTGCGAGGTCCGTATGTTAGTAACCCATGTCAAAGTTAAAATTAAAGGCTAAACCATGGTAAAGTTATGTCGGCAATTCGCCACTTGGCATTTTATCTTTAAAAACTTACACTGTCTAAGCCCCGACTTGTGAAATCATGATAAGGATATGAACGTAATTAATTAATCACTTAATCCGAGTTTATCTTCCCTTTTAATTAAGCCGTATTATCACGATCTCGTGGTTTCGCAACTCGACATGAAAACTTCCCAGAAACTTATCTTTGAAGCTCTGAGTCGTGATATGGTGAATATAATAATTACGAGGTCAATTAAGTGCCTAATCACAACTGCAGTTTTATTAACCAAAAATCGATCATCGCAAATTTGGGGGTTAGAGGTTCAAAGAGTTAAAGAAAAAGTTCCTATACAACGAGTACCGAAAGATAAATTAACGTTGGTAAAACTGGATTAATTAAGTTAAATCAATATATCCCGTGTTTTGATGCTTGCACGATTTACGAGGTAGCCTTATTCCTTCCATACGCCAACTGACATTCCAAACTGCCAAAATTTATGGCATTAATTAGGAAATAGGGTAAATTGACGAATAAAGATCGGATTTTTATGGAAAAATTTATTTCTAAACATGATTTGACAGACCTGTTCTAAAAGGTACCGAGTTTTCGAATATATATAAGAGCTTTTATTCATTATAACAAATTCATTTCTACATTACGCAGAGCACATTTTCTCAGCGAGCTAACTTCTGTATGTATACATACTTTTATCACAGAAGAGCCAAAGCAAGATCTCCCATCATGGCTCCGTGAAAAGCATCAAAAGCCAGTGTTGAGGTATTGGGACAAGGTTCAGAAAACGTCACTGATGCTTCACCTCGAAGTGTCGACTCTGTCCTGAACTCGTCATTCGTTTCCGATGTTCTGCAGGCTGAATTGGTGGATTATTCTGATGATTCCAGCGACAATGAAAAAGACGACATAACCACCAAGTATATGATCGTCATTTAATCGGGAATGCATAAAGTAGCGGCCAGGCCACGATTGCTCCCATATTATGACATGGTCCGATGGGCATTAGACCATGTGGACATACCAACCAGAACCATCATGAATGAGCAGAAGGTCACCATTGGTACTTTCAGGCCTGAACATCTGCAAGCCATGTATAAGTTGCCCACAGCATCCGACTATACATATGGTGCTGAATTCTTGGATGAGTTCAAACAGAAGGAATGTGTGCAATATGAAAAAACCATGTCTATTGTTGTTCCAGAGTTTGTGTTTTAAGGCTATAAAACACACCGTCTAGGCATCCGAATATGATAATGCTTTTAAAGCTAAGAAACAAAGAAAACCAGATCAGAATCAGTTTCTCAACTGTCTCTGTCTTTCTTCCCTTTGTTCTTGGATGGTTATATCGAGTTCTATTGCTGCCCATGACCTCTCTAACTCGGTTCGGTTCGTTGCAGTTTGTAAGATAGTGTTAAACAGATTTAATGCTATGCTAGTTTGATCTTGCAAACCAGGTTCTATGTTAGGTTGTCTTCCGTTTGGTACTGTCATGGGTAATTGATTTTTATGTTTTTTATTGAAGAGTTTTTGATAAGTTTGTTACTTCATATATTCAGGTCGAATATTAAATAAACAACTTGAAAACTTGAAACAGAAAATAATAACACAAGTAAGGCCGTTCCCTGGTTCAGTGATAATTTATGAGATTGTAAATAGCAAAACATCACACAGAGGAATATAAGAATTTAATCTAAAAAGAACCTTATATTTTCATTACAATAAGAAAGGGTGACAAGGGTTTTCTAACAAGGGAGAATATTAAGGAACAGAAGGCTACAGGTCTTAAAATTATTAAAATAATCTCAGAGGAAAAACTGTAGTATCTTCAACATCCAAACCAATCTAATACCCTAAGCAATAATTGCATACAGTCTCAAATTGATTCATTTGCTA
>ML787473.1:0-27181 GCA_009831015.1 Picea engelmannii | reverse complement strand
TGATGTTGTGAGAATTTATATTTGCGGAATTGCGAATGTCGATTTCCCGATGTCATTAATTACCCATAATCATACTTAGCAATAATTAAATCACTGTTAAACCTCCCTCAAACATCAATTATGATCGGAGATCGGGAAATCGGGGAAAACGATGTTAACTTTATTTGTTCTTTCAAAACTGCGAAGCGCGATTTCCCGATGTGATTAGCTTAAAATTGAAACTTGTTTTTAAAACGATAATTGAATTAAAGATGAGTTAATTACGTATTAACGTATCGGGGAATCGGGGGTCGGGAGATCGGGACTTCTTATGCAATGAGATTTGTTCTTACCAGATAGCGAACTCCGATATCCTGATATATTTTCAAATTCTTAATTTTTGTCGTTTAAGTTCGTTTTTTTATATTATTTGGAAAAGTATTTGGGCATTCATTGATTAATTTCCAACCATCTTTTTCCCGAAATAAACCCCAAGTGTATTTCAGATTCATTAAGTATGAAAATTTTGTTTTGTAAAAGATTTTAAATAGTGCAAAGACTCCAGGATATCAAAAATTTTGTTCTTAAGGTAAAAATTTAAGTTCAGTTTCAACATCTATCTTAATAAGAGATTGGGTTTCTCACTCTGCGAAGTTTAGGGTAGACAGTCATGGTATATATTCAATAGCCTCCTTAGAACCATAGTACAAGTATGTAGCTATGATGACATGCAGGTTATATGGGAGAGAGGACACCTCGCATTTATTTTCCATGGGTGCCTCTAATATTTTGAGTCACCGAAGGATGTTCCTTCGACTGGGCGAAAATGTTGTCCGATAGCTTGACCAGTTGGGTCATAGAGTATCGGGCGCAGAAAGAAGGCGAAAAAATTTCTTCATTTTATATGTATGCATATATTATGGACACCATGTGCTTCCTAACACCATTCCCCTTAATGAACTGGAGTTGGACTCCAACAGAGGTCGAGCCCATTCATGTCTATCATTCGAAGTTATGGGAAAATAAAGCGATAGATTTCGTATATGAAATCTTCAATTGGGTGATGGTGCCTCTGCATGTCACTATTTTTGATCACCCACCACCCAGGATCTCGAACAGTATAGTGACGAATCTGAGCAGCATAGCTGACTGGTATGTAGAAGCCTAATTTTCATATCTCAGAGTTTTTGGGGCTTCTGTTCCCCCACATGCATTGACATTGTTCATTCCCGACAAGCTGGCTTGTCGTGAGGTTGCTAGACAAACAGTAATCGGTGGTATAAGCAAGGAGCTTAAGGGATACTCAAAGAAGGTATGGCCACTTTTTCTTGTTCATCTAAATTCATACTCTTTATTAGATTTCAGGCATGCCAAAGCTGAGGTAGCAGCCATGGAAGACCTAAATTTGGTCCTCATTGAATACAAGAAGCACGATCCGCAAAGGGTCGTGAGTAATCATTTGGCCAGTTGCGGGCTCAAGAGATTTGAGCATGAGAATTCGCCCTCGGATGACATTTTTCGAGGCGCAATATCCTATGCCAAGATTCTAGCTCGGATACAAACCTTGGCACCTGAGGAGAGAGCCGATGTTATGAGGTTCCAGGAACATCGATGCAGTTGTCTCCCCGCAGTGTTGCGGGGTGAGAATCCGAGTACAACGGAGGCGAAACAAAAAGATGTCGAAGGCTCCAAGGATGCGACTCCCAGTCAAGAAAAACACCAGGACGATGGAGAGAAAACTAAGAGTTCGAAAGCAGAGATAAAGACTTCCAACCCACCGAAGAAATCGAGTTCGGTTACTACCCTGGGAGAATCAACGAAGCAAATCGGAGAGCCTATCACATCAGTTACTCCCTTCCAGTCAACTTAGGGAAATATTGACGCAGGGTGGATCTTCAATGAAGAGTTGAGGCCTATAAGGGTGTAAGAGCTCCCTTCGAATGAGTTCTTCTTCGATAAGAAAAGAAAGGCAGTAGTAAAGAGAGAGTTCTACCAGGAAGGGGTAGAAACTGCCAAGAAATACAAGGTTATAACTGATGGGAAAGACAAGAGGAATGAACAATTCATGACTGAAATAGCAGGGACATTAGGAGCATGTGCCTCGACGAATCAATTTTCAGTCGGGCTTTTGAAAAACCAGCTTAAACAAAAAAATCACCTCATCAAGACCCTTGAAGCCAGACTAGCCACAGCAACAGAGACTGCCAAAGACCAGGTGAGCGTAGGAATAGAGCAGGCCAGGTTGGCCGATAAAAATGAGATAGAGCTACTCAAGACTAAGCTCGAGCAAGCACAACTAGTGGTCCGGGAAGGTCAGATGCAAGCGAGCCAGCAAAAGGATTTGATCGAACATCTACAGGCTAGGGTGGAGATCGCCGAAAGCAAAGTGATAAATATTGGGATGTTCCAATCCCAGGCGATGGAGATTCAGAGCAGAGTCTCTGCAGCCCAACGAAATTTAATCGCCAAGGTAGAAGCGATACGGGACAATTGTTTGCTAGTCAACCAGGTTTCAGAGAACTTATCTGCTAGAGAAAGGGAAGCTGGAGCAGCACGGGTCACCTTCCAAGAGGTTGTGATAGCCACAAACAAAAGGGATTTGGGAAGTACTCCCAGGTTCACCATTTCGGAGCAGACCAGAGGAAACATTCTATTGAAAGAATGGGAGCACAACATCTTGGAAAGCAAGCTGCAAGCCAAAAGGGTAACGAATTCCTTAGAAGAGGCCTTTAGTTCTATAGATGGTAATATGCTAGGCATTGATAGCGGAGGTAGTGCCGAGACATTGATTCAAATGAATATGGAAAAAATCTCGCTTGATTTAAATGAAAAAGAGGAAAGAGATTCAGTCGAGATCTCACAAGTGACTATGTCGGACATAGTCCAAATAGACAAATGTATGATTAAACCAAGCATGCAATTATGCGCTATCGACATCATAGATAGACAGATGGAAGACAGGCTGCCGCAATTAGCTTGAGATTGTTACTCTTTTGAGGCCAACTGTTAAGCAGAACCGTCAAGGCTGATATCTCGGTTGGTTGAAAATGTATCACCTGTACCGAGCACATGCGAGGACAAACTTCTAGCACCAAGTGAAGACAGAGAAGAAGAAATGGAGCATTTTCTCTCCTCCCTATCATAACCAAAATTTTTGTAACGATTGAGATTCCATCTTATTGTAAAACTGTATAAATATACCATAGAAAGAAAGAAAAAAAGGCTGGACCTTTTTGTGTCGATTGTAACAGAGTTTTTACATTTGAGAGTTAATACAAAGCAAATCTGAAGATTCTCAATTCCATCATGACTGTGTTATGAGTTTGTTTTCTTGTATCTCATATTTCGTTTCATTTCATATTCGTATCTGATGAATGCTTCGCTATAATTTAGTACAACCTCTACTATAGTGAATAAATTTTGGTTTTCTATATTGTTTGTTGTTTTTCCTCTGTACCAGCTATCAGCAGGTATAAGAACAGTCGACATTTTCAGAATTCTATATATATTTTATGCTTCATCGGGTTATTTCCTTACTTTTTTCCTCTTCTGTTTATACGTGAGATTATCCCTTGATAGGAGCCTTACTCGATAGACAACTAAATGTGTTTCTCCCACCTCATACATTTTATTAAGATATAACTCAGTTACGGGAAAGAGCCTTTGATTTTCACCCCTATTTTATTTCTGAAACTGTAAACTCTCTTTTACGCGATCGAATTGAGACAACACTTAAATTCTCCCTTTAAGTTTTACTTATTTTGTTGTTCCTCCATGAGTTTCCCTATACCAATACAGCCCAACATCGAACCTGGACTATCAAATCAAACACATATTGCCTTAAACCTTTTTTATACCATTTTGAAAACAACCACTACTTGGGTTGAACTCGAACGTTCATGGGCAGCGATTGAACAAGATATTAACATCCAGGAACATTTGGAAGCTAGACAATGCCAACGCAGAAATCTTCCTTAGTTTCCCTCGCCGAAGGTTGACGTTTCTCTCTTCTCTATCCTTTACCCACTTTCAGATGCCTAGACACTGTACTTCTAAGCCTTAAGTATAGACTCTGGAACAACATCTTTTTGGCACCGTTGCCAAGGACCGAAGTTACGAAATCTTTTTCCCTGGGAAAACGACATTTCGTCTTTTCGTTGAAAGTGTTACCCTTTGATAGTGAACAAAGAGTACACACCTTTTTTAAGGCTTTCCAATATTTCTCTTGGCGACTCCACAAATAATAAACTGGCATCCAGTCAAAGGAATACCAGACAAAACCCAGATGGTAAGAAGATTAAGCCCGTTACCGATCCCGAGAAGATTCTAAAGGCAAGAGGCTCTCTTAAGCCAACCGCTGCAGTTTACAAACTTAAAACCCCACAACTAAAGACTAAGAGTTCTTCTGAACCCTCAACTTCACACAGTCCTCTCTTTGATACTAAATTTTTAACGCCAAACTGCTCCAAAGTTAGGAGTGAGATTCATCCGACAATCCCCTTAGTACAAAAAGGAAAGGGCCCTCTTGAAAGTTCGTCGGCAGTTGATATACCGTCTTTCCTTCAATTAAATTTCCCGACCTCACCTAATTCTGAAGAGAGTTTTACAAATAAGATTTCCACACCCGTCGGTTCTCCTGATTTCGTTTCTTGCAAATCTGAGGAACCAAGTCCTTGCGTTCCTTATCTTTCATTGTCTAATTTTCCTCTTCACGAAGAAAATAAAGATCCACTTTTAATTTTCCGAAACCCCCTTTACGACTTTCCACTAATAACAATGGCAGCCGCCGGAGGAGGAGGTGGAGGGTTTATAGGAGGAGGTGGAGGGTTTATCGGAGGAGGAGGGGGAGGAGCCCCTCTAGGAGGAGCTGGAGGCCAAGGACCTGCCCCCCCTCCCAGAGTGTTTGCGAAAGTTGAAGCAAGATACACTCCCTTGTTATTGCCCATTCCTCTACAAGACCTTCCCAAAAATTACATAAAAAATTTACCAAAATTCACCGGGGAAGGGGATCTGACCGCGGCCGAACACATTAATTTCTTTGATCAATTCATAGATATCCTAGGTATCGAACATGAAGACGTATATTCAAGGCTTCTTGTTCAAACCTTCGAAGGCCAGGTCCGAACTTGGTTTCAGAGTCTACCTGTAGCTTCTATCTTGTCTTATGATGCCTTAGAAGATGCCTTCCTCAGACAGTGGGGTGAAAGAAAAGACCACTTATATTATTTAACCGAATTTGGGTCTTTAAGAAAAAAGGATTCAGAAACAGTCATGGAATTTATTCAAATATTTAACAAACTGTATAACAAAATCCCAGCCGAGGTTAAACCGTCCCAACCCATGACCAAGGTAACTTTCGCAGGGGATTTCGAACTGGATTTTGCAGTCCTTTTGCGAGAAAGAAGGGGAGCCACCCTAAACTGAATGCAAGATGATGCTGTAGAAATTGAGTCTAATATGATGGCTTATGGTAATCTTAAAGCTAAAATAGAAACTGGAAACCGAGAAACCAAATTCTTTAGAGAACAAGCAGGTTCGTCAGGGTCTAATAGATCCGCAGATGATAGGGTAGACGATATGGCCAGAGTAATTAAAGAAATATCTAATAAAGTATCCAGAATGGAGCTTGAACAGGCCAAAGATGATTCTTTCCCCAAAAAGCATTTCAAGAGGAACCCCAACCCCCCGAACCAGCAAAGACAAATAAAAAACGAAGATCAAAAAATTCAATCTCCTCTAAAGAGAGAAAATTTTATAGGAATGAGTGATCTCCAAGATTTCGGAGATTCGGATAATGATGTCACGAACTTCGGTGATGACTGCACTCAACCGTATCTGACTAGAGAAGACTATGAAAAATCTCTAAACACTCAACAACCGCTGGTTAAGGGTGAAGAAAGTGATCATACTGACCTTTGTGGCTCTCAACAAGAAACTGAAATGATAATGGTTGAGATCCAACCTAAGTACAACTTAAGATCTAAGAGTAAGCACACCCCAACTACTCAACCCAAGAAAATCCTCCAAAGAGGTCAAACTTATGAGCCTACTATGGAAGAGACCTCATTACTCAGCAGTAAAATGAAAGTAGTAAGCACTCAAGAGTCCGAAGCGGAAAAAGTTGAGACCCAAGCACAAGGAACCGAAATGGCTAATAAAATTACGCTTTCAACCAAGACCATGAGTAATAAAGTTGTCCAGACGAATAAGTCGGAAAGGAAGGATTCAGAAATCTCAACTAAATAAACAAACAAGGTGAGCGGAGCTTTCAGTTTTGAAAACAAAATAAATAAAATTAAGATACTAATCCCTCTAGTAGAATTAGCAAAAAACCTCGTTTATCGGAAGCAGATTACCAAAGTGATGGGTGTCTCAGAGCTAGAAAGCCAGTCTAACGTTTTAAACCTGGAAGATGACAAACCTAACATCACTTTTGGTCCACATTTTGAAGGGGCCAAATATACTATTGCTCCTTTTTATATCACTTTAAATGTATATGACCAATTGCTACATAATTGCATGTTAGACTCTGGAGCCTCCCATAACGTTATGCCAAAGATTATTATGGACAAATTGGGTCTCCAGATCACCAGACCTTATGGAGATATTTACTCTTTTGACTCAAGAAGGGTTAAGTGTATGGGGATGATAAAATATTTGGTAGTTACCCTGGCGCAGGTCCCTGTTAAGAGTATCTTGATGGACGTGGTTATTGTTGATATTCCCCCTAAGTATGGCTTACTGTTGTCTATTTCATGGGGAGCCAAGCTGGGGAAATTGGATATGATGTTCGCCACAATTCTTGTGTTTGGTGGGCAATTCACTCGGTTGTACAGAGAGACGAGGTTAGCATATACAGTAAGTGACCCTCAAAATCCGAACAATTTCCCTATTTACATTGCGGATCAAGATTTAGGAAATTGTATATTATCATTTGATGATGGTTTAGATGGTTGTCTGGAGGAAAATGATATAGAAGAGGAAGAGTCAAATTACATGATAGATGATCTGTGTAGCACTGGTGTTTGGAAAATGTATTTTGACGATGCCTCATCTTGTGAAGGGGCTGGTGCAGGAGTGGTTTTAGTGGCTCCCGAAGGAAAGTCCGTTGTCCCTTTTTCTTACAGACTACAATGGGATATAGATTATACTAACAACGTATGTGAATACGAAGCATTGGTCTTAGGATTAGAGGCTTCCAAGAAGCTAAAGATAAATAATTTAGACGTATACGGAGATGCAGAGTTAATAGTCAAACAAATAAATCAACAGTACCAAGCCAAGCATCCCAGATTAAGATCATACAGGAATTGTGCCTGGGTTCTGATAGAAAACGTTTTCTCATCCGTAAATGTCCACTTCATCCCATGCGTAGAGAACTTACATGCTGATGCATTGGCTAAAGCAGCTTCAACCTTCTCTCCTCCCATGACTTTCAAGTTGAAGTATCACATAGAGATCAGACACAGACCATCTATACCAGACAATATCCAGCATTGGAATGTTTTTGAGGATGACGAACAAATTAAGAAATTTCTTGAAGCAGTAGGCAAATTTTTCGAAACTCATGCAGACCAAGAAAATCAACATGACCCGATATGGATCATGCAAGAAGGGGAAGATCCTAAAGCTTTCCAAGACAAAATATCAGATCATCGCATGCTGGTCCTTAAAAGAAACCAGATTTTGAAAGGATTGATTCCTTTAGAATAACTTTTGATCAAAACGACGTACCTGTAAAATCCGCCTTACAACCCCAACCAGAAGTAGTGGAGGACTGTGATATAGGAACCAAAGAAGAATATAGGATGGTAAAAATATCCAAGTTCCTCCCTCCCAAAGTAAAAAGTAAATATAAAGACCTACTCAGAAAGTATAAGCATGTTTTCGCTTGGTCTTATGATGAGTTAAGAACATACAACACTTCTGTAATTGATCACAAGATACGGTTAAAGCCTGGGGTCAAACCATTTAGGCAAGAGCTTAGACAGATTAACCCCATTTTGTTACCTGTGATCGAAAAAGAAGTTAAGAAACTTCTAGACGTGAAAATAATAGTACCTCTGAGATATTCAGATTGGGTAGCAAACCTGGTCCCGGTCAGGAAAAACAGTGGGGAAATCAGACTGTGTGTGGATTTCAGAAATCTGAATAATTCATCTCTTAAGGAAAGCTATCCGTTGCCCAAAATGGACCATGTGCTAGAAAAGGTAGTTGGAGCTAACCGAATGTCTATGATTGACGAGTTTTATGGTTATAATCAAATTGCCATGAATGAACAAGATAGAGAAAAAACCGCTTTCACTACACCATGGGGTACGTTCATGTATGACAAAATGCCTTTTGGTTTGATGAATGCAGGGGCCATGTTCCAGCGCACTATGTAAATCACTTTCATAGGAGAAAGGGATAAGTTCATAGTCATTTATCTCGACGATTTGACGGTTTTCTCTAAAACTGACGAAGAACACTTGATACATCTTAAACAGACTTTCGAAAAATGCCGCAGGTTTGGTCTATCTTTAAATCCAAAGAAGTCACATTTCGCGATGCGAGAAGGTAAGCTTTTGGGTCATATCGTATCTAGGGATGGAATCAGGATTGATCCTAAGAGGATTGAAGCAATAGATACTATAAATATTCCCAGAAATGTAAAAGAGATTCAATCTTTCTTAGGAAGAATAACTTTTTTACGAAGATTTATCCCAAATTTCGCTAAAATTGTAAAACTAATCACAGGTATGTTGAAGAAGGACAGCCAAGTAAAATGGACAACCGAGTCCAAAGCGTCATTCGCACATATTAAGAAAGTCATAAGCAAGGCACCTGTGTTAGTGAGCCCAGACTATCTAAAAGATTTCTTGATTTTCTCATTTGCCTCCGAACACACTATTGTCATGGTGCTCCTACAAAAGAATGAAGAGGGTTTTGAACAACCGATCACTTTTTTCAGAAAGAGCCTTAGAGACGTAGAGCTGAAGTATGATATAATAGAAAAACAAGCGTACACCATGGTAAAAGCATTAAAAGCATTCAGAACGTATGTAATACACTCCAAAATAATTGCGTACGTACCTACCAGTTCGATGAAAGATATTTTGGTACAACCAGACAACGATGGAAAAAGAGGACGATGGCTTGCCAAATCCAAGAATTTGATCTGGAAGTCAAACCAACCAAATTGATAAAAGGACAAAGCCTGGACAAACTCTTAGCTGTGTTGAATTTCAGAGCCCTAGGTATCAATTGCCTGCAGGAAGGCGATGAAGACATAAACCTAAATGAGTTGGATGAGAAAACAGGCCCAAACAAGATTGAAGAGAAGTTCATATCATCAGGCTGGTATAGAGACATAGTATCATACCTGCTAACTCTAAAATGCCCAAATGAGCTATCACCATCAAAACTCAGGACTCTAAAACTTCATGCGGTTAAATATTGTATTGCCGAAAGTCAGCTATATTGGAAAGATCCACTCGGTTTCCTGTTAGTCTGTTTAGTTGAATTGGAAACTCAGCGGGTTATAGATGGATTTCATGAGGGAGTCTATGGGAGGCATCATGCTTGGAGAGTTACAGCTTACAAGATTCTGAGGGTTGGGTACTACTGGCCAAAGCTTTTTTTGGACGTCAATTCCAAAGTCCAAGACTGCAACCCTTGTCAACTATTTGCGGGTAAACAGAAGCTCCCGACACTGCCTCTAGTTCTAGTCAAAGCTGAAGCCCCATTTCAACAATGGGGTCTAGACTTCATAGGAGAGATTAATCCCCATTCCAGTGCTCAAAACAAGTGGATCTTAACCACAACAGATTATTTTACTAAGTGGGTGGAAGCCATTCCAACCAAAAGGGCAACAGACTCGGTGGTAATCGATTTCTTAGAAGACAATATTTTGTCAAGATTCAGTTGCCCCCAAAAGATAGTTACAGACAATGCCCAAGCCTTTAAATCTATGGCTATGATCAGCTTCTATCAAAAGTATAACATCATTCTTGGCCATTCCACAACATATTACCCCCAGGTAAACGAATTGGCCGAGTCATCTAACAAGAGCCTGGTAAATATAATCAAGAAGGTATTGGATGAAAACAAAATGTATTGGCATGTGCACTTAAAATACGAATTATGGGCGAACCGCATAAGAACAGAAAGGTCTATCGGCATTTCGCCTTTTCAGATGGTCTATGGGACATATGTTTTCCTACCTATAAACCTAGCGCTACCAGTAATGAAGTTATGGAAAGATCAGAATGAAGAACCCAATCATGTCACCAGGAGGATAAATCAGTTGATTGAAGTTCAATAGTATAGGGTCGATGTAGATGAAAAGTTGCAAAAATACCAAGATGACATGAAGGCATTATTTGACCGCAAAGAAAAGGATAGAGATTTCCTCCTAGGTGATTTAGTGTTAAGGTGGGATGCAAGAAAGGAAGAAGCAGCAAAACATGGTAAATTTGACCACCTCTAGTATGGGCCATTCAGTGTCTCGGCTCTGGAGGGAAAAAATTCCTTTCTACTAGAAAATATAGACGGTGAAATCCTCAACGCCCCTGTCAACGGGTGTTATCTGAAGCATTATATGACATAGCAGTCACCCAATAAATATATATATATATATATATATATATATATATATATTGTATACATATATATATTTTTCATTTACGCATTACTTTTTGACTTTCTTTTTCTTTCATGAACTTTTGACACCTTTCGGATAGCCCCGATAACCTTCGTATTTGCCTCTTACAGGATCCCAGCTGCACACAAAACAAGCAGGAGAAGAAAACCAAAAGTTGGTATTGGAAATAAATCGGCTTAAACAGGTGATACCTAAGATTTTTATATTGTGCAAAGAAATTGAAACGAAAAGATATAGATGAGATTTCCTAAAGGACTATTAAAGAAAACCGAGGTAACCTCATTCAAATAGCAATATCAGCTGAAATGATAAATGATAGAGTTGTTTCTTTGTTTAATCAAAAGTTAAGACAAGTTAAATGATTCGCCCAAATTAAAAGCAGTCAGTCAAAGTAAATGTATCCCCGAAAAAGATCTACAAGAGTCAGTTTTGAATTTTTTGACCTCTGCATTCTCAGTCTGTAAGTCACTACCTATCACCCTTTCCTGTCTTTAGGTTTACCTTTTAAAAAAGTCATCATATTTCTGTTTCTCATAAGAATGGATAAGAGTTTTTTGTTTGAACCTCGTGAGCCTCAAAGTATATTGTGGTAAGAAAGTAGGTCTTCACAACTCCTCGATCCCCTGCTAAACGAAGGGACGCTTAAAGTGATCCTAACTGTCCTAGATTTTTCAATAATATCAGAGGATTGAAGCTTGCTCAAATAGAATGCCCTAAAAGTTATTTTCCCCTTTTTCCCTGAGAACGATGGTATTGTGAAGGTAAAGGGAAGATTGGTACCGAGTAATCAAAGTAAGTTGACAAACCTATAATGCAAAATATTACACAGATATCAGCCCTGATACAAAGTGATTGCCCCCATCTTCACGCTCTAAAAAGAAAAGTATAAGACAGGTGGTGAAAGGAATTTCAGAAATGATTGCCCCCATATATTCCAAGAGACAATGAAAGGAAATTCAGAAATGATTTCCCTCGTCTCAACATTTAAATGCATAAATATATTCCGAAGTGGTGAAAGGAAATTCAGTAAAAGGGGCCAGATAACTTCACCGAGGTACTGAACAGGCTCGCTGGCAGTGAAGAAATATCTGAGATATCTGTAAGGCTGTTATATATGAATATCACTCTACTCTGGTAACAAATTATTTTTGAAAACCTGATCTACATCCCAAGCTCAGACGAGACTCCCTAATTAAAAACATATAATCTTCTTCTTTTGATGCAAGTTGATAGCCACAAGATCTGTTGGGTCTCCTAGAACTGTTTTGATTGTCTTGAGGCAGACCTGAATTTAGTAACGGGAAAGGGAAAGTCATGAAAGGGACTACGACTAAGTTTGAAAAGAATATCTAAGTTTGAAAAGATTTTCAAGGTAAAAACGAAGTCTCTTTCCCCCTTCGATACCCTGTTCTCAAGAACCTTTTCGCCTGATTGAAGCTATTGACTCCATTTACCCAATATTGGCACGTGGTCTACTATTCTTCCTATCTTACAAGGAAACGGGATCCCTAGTTGGAGCCTATGTTGGATCCGCCTTTGTTTTTCCTAGCCCGTCTCAAATTTCATGTCTTAATGCTCGAAATCGAAAGATGGTTCTCATATTTTTCGTCAGTAGTTTCAAAATTTCTGAAGTCTTATCACACAACAGCGATGATTATTGTACTTTCGAGGCGAGTCCTACCTTTCATAAAAAAAAATCCCCTTTTTGTTCTACCTCAGGATCTCATAGGTTGGATGCTATAAATCACGTAGTTCACATGTCTCGAGCAACGAAACGGCGAAACCGTTTTAAATTTTCACCCAGGGCAGTAACGGGAGTAAAGTCTTCCTAAATCATGATTAAATGTCATCGGGTTTTCTCACCTCAGCGTTCACGAAGTCCAAAAGTTTATTATCGTAACCTCGATAGCCGAAACCGCGAGGTCTGTATGTTAGTAACCCATGTCAAAGTTAAAAGTAAAGGCTAAACCATGGTAAAGTTCTGTCGGCAATTCCCCACTCGGTGTTTTATTTTTAAAAAGTTACACTGTCTAAGCCCCGACTCGCGAAATCATGATAACAATATGAACATAATTAATTAATCATTTAATCCGAGTTTATCTTCCCTTTTAATTAAGCCGTATTATCACGGTCTTGCGGTTTCGCAACTCGGCATGCAAACTTCCGAGAAACTTATCTTCGAAGCTCTGAGTCGCGATATGGAGAATATAATAATTACAAGGTCAATTAAGTGCCTAATCACAACTGCAATTTTATCAACCAAAAATCGATCATCGCAAATTCGGGGGTTAGAGGTTCAAAGAGTTAAAGAAAAAATTTCGATACAACGAGTACCGAAAGATAAATTAATGTTGGTAAAACTAGATTAATTAAGTTAAATCAATATATCTCGTGTTTTGATGCTTGTACAATTTACGAGGTAGCCTTATTCCTTCCATATGCCAACTGACATTTCAAACCGCCAAAATTTATGGCATTAATTAGGAAATAGGGTAAATCGACGAATAAAGATCGGATTTTTATGGCAAAATTTATTTCTAAACATGATTTGACAGACCTGTTCTAAAAGGTACCGAGTTTTCAAATATATATAAGAGTTGTTATTCGTTATAACAAATTCATTTCTACATTAAGCAGAGCACATTTTCTCAGTGAGCTAACTTCTATATGTATACGTACTTTTATAGCAGAAGAGCCAAAGAAGAATCTCCCGTCATGGCCCCGTGAAAAGCATCAAAAGCTAGTGTTGAGGTATCGGGACAAGGTTCGGACAACGTCGTTGATACTTTACCTCGAAGTGTCAACTCTATCTCAAACTAGTCATTCGTTTCCGATGTTCTGCAGGCCGAATTGGTGGATTATTCCGATGATTCCAGTGACAATGAAAAAGATGACATAACCACCAAGTATAATATCATCATTCAATCGGGAATGCATAAAGTAGCAGCGAGGCCACGATTTCTCCCATATTATGACATGGTCCGATGTGCATTAGACCATGTGAACATACCAACCAGAACCATCATGAATGAGCAGAAGGTCACCATTGGGACTTTCAGGCCTGAACATCTACAAGCCATGTATAAGTTTCCCACAGCGTCCGACAATACATATGGTGTCGAATTCTTGGACGAGTTCAAACAGAAGGAATGTGTGCAATATGAAAAAACTATGTCTAGCTTAATAAGAGATTGGGTTTCACACTCTGCGAAGTTCAGGGCAGACAGTCATGGTATATATTCAATAGCCTCCTTAGAACCACAGTACAAGTATGTAGCTATGATGACATGCAGGTTATATGGGAGAGAGGACACCTCACATTTCTTTCTTCCATGGGTGCCTCTAATATTTCAAGTCGTCGAAGGATGTTCCTTCGACTGGGCGAAAATGTTGTCCAATAGCTTGACCAGTCAGGTCACAGAGTATCGGGCACAGAAAGAAGGCAGAAAAATTTCTTTGTTTTATATGTATGCATATATTATGGATGCCATGTGCTTCCTAACACCATTCCCCTTAATGAACTAGAGTTGGACTCCAGCATAGTTCGAGCCCATTCATTTCTATCATTCGAAGTTATGGGAAAACAAAGAAACAGATTTCATATATGAAATCTTCAACTGGGTGATGGTGCCTCTACATGTCACTATTTTCGGTCACCCACCACCCAGGATCTCAGACAGTATAGTGACAAATCTGAGTAGCATAGCTAACTGGTATGTAGAAGCTGAATTTTCATATCTCAGAGTTTTCAGGGCTTCTGTTCCCCTGCATGCATTGCCATTGTTCATTCCCGACAAGCTGGCTTGTCATGAGGTTGCTAGACAAACAGTAATCGGTGGTATAAGCAAGGAGCTTAAGGGATACTCAAAGAAGGTATGGCCACCTTTTCCTGTTCATCTAAATTCATACTCTTTATTAGATTTTGGGCATGCCAAAGCTGAGGCAGTAGCCCTGGAAGACCTAAATTTGGTACTCATTGAATACAAGAAGCACGATCCGCAAAGGGTCATGAGTAATCATTTGGCAAGTTGCGGGCTCAAGAGATTTGAGCACGAGAATTCACCCTCGGATGACATTTTCCGAGGCGCAAGATCCTATGTCGAGATTCTAGCTCAGATACAAACCTTGGCACCCGAGGAGAGACCCGATGTTCTGAGGTTCCGGGAACATTGACGCAGTTGTCTCCCCGTAGTGTTGCGGGGTGAGAATCCAAGTACAGCGGAGGCAAAACAAAAAGATGTCGAAGGCTCCAAGGATACGACTACCGGTCAAGAAAAACAACAAGACGAAGGAGAGCAAACTAAGAGTCTGAAAGCAGAGATAAAGACTCCCAACCCGTCGAAGAACCAGATTCCGGTTACTACCCTGAGATAATCAGCGAAGAAAATCGGAGAGCCTATCACATCAGTTACTCCCTTGCAGTCAACTCAGGGAAATATTGACGCAGGGTGGATCTTCAATGAAGAGTTGAGGCCTATAAAGGTGGAAGAGCTCCCTCCGAATGAGTTCTTCTTCGATAAGAAAAGAAAGGAAGTAGTAAAGAGAGAGTTCTACCAGGAAGGGGAAGCAACTGCCAAGAAATACAAGGTTATAACTGATGGGAAAGACAAGAGGAATGAACAATTCACGACTGATATAGCAGGGACATTAGGAGCATATGCCTCGGCGAATCAGTTTTCAGTTGGGCTTTTGAAAAACCATCTTAAACAAAAAAATCGCCTCATCAAGACCCTTGAAGCCAGACTAGCCACAACAACAGATACTGCCAAAGACCAGGCGAGCGTAGGAATAGATTAGGCCAGGTTGTCTGATAAAAACAAGATAGAGCTACTCAAGACTAAGCTCGAGCAAGCACAGCTGGTGGTCCGGGATGGTCAGATGCAAGTGATCCAACAAAAGGATTTGATCGAATAGCTACAGGCTAGGGTGGAGATCGCCAAAAGAAAAGTGATAAATATTGGGATGTTCCAATCCCAAGCGATGGAGATTCGGAGAAGAGTCTCTGCGGCCCAATGAAATTTACTTGCCAAGGTAGAAGTGATCCGGGACAACTATTTCCTAGTCAACTAGGTTTCGGAGAACTTATCTGCTAGAGAAAGGGAAGCTGGAGCATCACGGGTCGCCTTCCAAGAGGCTATGATAGACACAAACAACAGGGATTCGGGAAGTACTCCCAGGTTCACCATTTCGGAGCAGACCAGAGGAAACATTCTATTGAAAGAATGGGAGCACAACATCTCAAAAAGCAAGCTGCAAGCCAAAAGGGTAACGAATTCCTTAGAAGAGGACTTTAGTTCTATAGATGGTAATATTCTAGGCATTGATAGCGGAGGTAGTGCTGAGACATTGATTCAAATGAATATGGAAAAAATATCGCTTGATTTAAATGAAAAAGAGGAAAGCGATTCAGCCGATATCTCACAAGTGACTATGGCGGACATAGTCCAAATAGACAAATGTATGATTAAACCAAGCGTGCAATTATGCGCTATCGACATCATAGATAGACAGATGGAAGACAGGCTGCCGCAATTAACCCAACATTGTTACTCTTTTGAGGCCAACTGTCAAGCAAAACCGTCAAGGATGATATCTCGGTTGGTTGAAAGATGTATCACCTGTACCGAGCACGCGCGAGGACAAACTTCTGGCACCAAGTGAAGATAGAGAAGAAGAAATGGAGCATTTTCTCTCTTCCCTATCATAACCAAAATTTTTGTAACGATTGAGATTCCATCTTATTGTAAAACTGTATAAATATACCATAGAAAGAAAGAAAAAAAGGTTGGACCTTTTTGTGTCGATTGTAACAGAGTTTTTACATTTGAGATTTAATACAAAGCAAATCTGAAGATTCTCAATTCCATCACGACTATGTTATGAGTTTGTTTTCTTGTATCTCATATTTCGTTTCATTTCATATTCGTATCTGATGAATGCTTCGCTATAATTTAGTACAACCTCTACTATAGTGAATAAATTTTGGTTTTCTATATTGTTTGTTGTTTTTCCTCTGTACCAGCTATTAGCAGGTATAAGACCAATCGACACTTTGAGAATTCTATATATATTTTATGCTTCATCGAGTTATTTCCTTACTTTTTTCCTCTTCTGTTTATACGTGAGATTCTCCCTTGATAGGAGGCTTACTCGATAGACAGCTAAATCTTTTTCTCCCACCTCATACATTGTATTAAGATATAACTCAGTTATGGGAAAGAGCCTTTGATTTGCACACCTATTTTATTTTCGAAACCGTAAACTCTCTTTTACGCGACCGAATTGAGACAACACTTAAATTCTCCCTTTGAGGTTTACTTATTTTGTTGTTCCTCCATGACTGTCCCTGTACCAACATAGCCCAACATCGAATCTGGATTATCAAATGAAATGCATATTGCCTTAAACCTTTTCGATACCATTCTGAAAACAGCCACTACCCGGGTTGAACTCGAACGTTCATGGGCAACGATTGAATAGGATATTAACATCCAGGAACAGTTGGAAGCTATACAACGCCAATGAAAAAATATTCCTTAGTTTCCCTCGCGAAAGGTTGACGTTTCTCTCTTCTCTATCCTTTACCCACTTTCAGATGCCTAGACACTGTACTTCTAAGCCTTAAGTACATACTCTGGAACAACACATGGGATCTTCTGTATAAGTCAGATCTATAGAAATACAGTGTTGGTATATTTATCATTGATACTTCTTGTTGAGGAACATCTTGTATTTCTTGGCATATGTATAAGGTTTTTTGTGGTACATGGTTGAGAGCTTGTATTTGTGAAGTGGTTGATGTATTGAGAGGCTGAATATCATAAAGGGTTTGATGACTAGATCATCTGAGGGTTATGATACTTGTTCATTATTACACACACCTATATGGCACATGACTAGAGAGAGATATATATGATTTGGGTAAAGGTTATGTATGAGGATGCATGCACAGGGCACAATTACAGTTTGGATACAGTGACATGTTATAGATCTATGTGAAATAAGTTACAGAGGGTCAGAAGTTGTCAGAAGAAAGAAAACCCTAGTTTTTAGAAGGCATACGCAGGTTGAATAACAGTTTGGTCGCATACATAAGCGGGCTGCATAACAGACATGGCACGTACATACACGTGTTGCAACACTACAAGTCACGTACATGTTGTATATTTGTTGATACATGTTCAGTTCAGGTACAAATTGATTACATGGAAGTTGTACAAGTTGGATGCAAGTCAGTGGTACAGGTTGATATAGTTGTACAGTGATATATCTTATAGTGATAGTGTGAAAGTGGTTTCATCATTCTACTTCTACGTCAGGGAGGTTTGACGGGCAAGGACAAGTGGTTGTAGCCACCTTTCGGTTGTTGTCGAAGAACATAGGGGGTTGAAGCCTCCTTCTGGTTGTAGCTAGAGAATTGAGGAGTTGGAGCTTCCCTCAGGTTGTAGCTTGGGAAACTAGGGGGTTGGATCCTCCTTCCAGTTGCAACTGGAAAACAAAGGAAGTTGGTGCTTCCAATGAATGTAATTCTTCAAGACAGAAAAATCATTTCATGGTTTTATCCTGCTTTGGGTTTCCACGTAAAACACTGGTGTACTTTGTATGTGTATGATTGTTCATTTGTTCATTGGTTATTTTCGCTGCAGTTATTGGATGATAATGCTACATTGATATTTCACTTGGATTATATGGTTAAAAGGGATTAAATTTCTCTATTACTGATTCACCCCCCCTCTCAGTTATCCAACAACCCTAATGAATCTGCAACTTCCTTTGCAAACTTAGGATCATCTTGGTCTTTCGCATCATACACCAATATTTTCCTTTTGGTGACTACTCCATCCTTTTGGTGAGATTCTCTTTTTACAATAGCCTTTCGTTTCTTGTTGAAAAAGAAACTTGAGGGAGGCATCTCTTCAGGTAAGATAGGAGTAAGGTCACTTACATAAGTGAGTTCAGAACTAGGATTTCCAAACCTGGTATGTAAATGGGTTAATAATGTGATAGGAGACATTATTGTTGTGGAATGTTCCTGTCCTGTTGTATTTGGGGTGTCAGCAGAAGTGGCTGGCATTGAATGAGGAATGACTTGTTCCAGATTCATGAAAGCTTCGAACCGAGCTAATACTTGAGGATCATTCAGTCCTGACAGTGATGCTTTTATTTCTTGAAACACATTTTCTGCACTTTTTAGGACTTCTTCAATTGTGTGCTTAGTGGGGCAACTTGTCTTAGATCCTGTGGGTTTAACTTCCTGTGAAGGAAGCAGGGGTTTTGACTCTCCTTACAATATCTTGGGAAAATTGTTTCGTATATGCTTTTTAAAGTTGAGGAAACCAGCTTGTTGGTTAGGAGGCAGAGTCTGGAATCTGCTTTGAACTTCCTCATAAGATCTAACTCCCCTAAACATCTCGTCATAAGGATAATTATCATGGATGCATCAATTCATGTTAAATTGAGCCAAATGATTTTCCACTATCTTATGTGGATCATGCTTCTTAAGTTAGATGTCAACTAATTTGACATCTTCTAGGGCTACGACCTCGACTTTAGAATGACCAAAATCTAATAATGTGAACATACCAACTTGAATAGGAAAAGTTGGCCAAACATTTTTCTGAGCTACCTTCAACTCCTTGCTGATACCTCCTACTAATATTTGGTATGCCACTTCTCTGCATACCATCCTATCAGGTAAAAACTATGGGGGGGCATGAGGAGGAACAAAACAACCAAATTCTCTAATGTAGGAGAAATTCTCCTCAATGAACGAGTCTACAAGTTTTCCTAAATTCCCCATAATATTTTATGAAATTCTCGGCAGAGGGTGGCCATAGATAGCTATGTGAACGGGTACCACCACATAGTGACCGATTTCGTAAAGAAAATATTTGGCATTTTCCTCCCATAATTTGGAGTGATAGAAATGTATTGGCTCAGAACTGGCCGAGGTCCAACTCTATTTCATTAGGGGGAATGGGGTCATGAAACAAATGACATCCATAATATATCCTGACATGTAAAAAGGAGTAGGTTTCCCTTTTGATTTGGTTGATTGATACTCAACAATTTCCTTGGCCAAATTATCAGATAAAATTTTAGCCCAATTGAAGGTATAACCTTCGGCTACTTCAATCATTATGGCTACCCATGTTGGCATTTTTTTAGACAGAGGCAGAGTATGCGTGTTTGTCATTGATGGAAAAGATCACGATCAGTAGCACAATGATAATAGCATGGCAATGGCAATTTCAACAGTGAATAGCAACAATGATCGTTGGATCCCATTTAGATTTCCCAATGACCATCATATATGAATTCAGATAGGAGGAGCATGCAAAAGAAGAGAATATATCTCATGCATCAGATCTGAGCCCGAGGTTTGACCGACGTTAGATCCAGGAGAACCTGCACGATCCTTAAAGTGCAAGGTGAAGTGGGCTTACAAAATCCCAAAAGAAGGAGGATCGTCCATATTCGGGAAGGACACGTGGTTACAGATCAACATTTCATTGATTGAGAGGTCAAAGGAAGGAGTGCTCTAACCTCTCTAACTCGCGATATGTGAAATCACAAAATAATCTTAGCCGTCGGATCGAGGATTGATCTGGACCATTGATAAGAAATGACGAAGGCCCATGAAGTTTCAAAATCAAAATAAGATCTAGATCATTGGGTCCATAGGACATGTGAAGAAAGATCGTCATTTCGCTGACTGGAAAGTCAAAGGAACGAGGTTCCCTAACCTCTTGAACTCACAATATGCGAAATCGTTAAATGTCAAAATGCAAAATTGCGACATGGAGTTTCGAGGATCGTGACATGGAGTTTAAGGGATCGCAACATGGAGTTTCAGAGTTTCGGGGATCGCGACATGGAGTGTCAAGATATCTCATCACAAGAATTGCCGAAATCGTAAAATTCCTAAATGAGAAATTGCGACATGGAGTTTCAGAGATCGCGACTTGGAGAGTCGAGATGCCTCGCAACAGGAATTCACGACATGAGAAATTATGAAACTCCGAAATGCGAAACGCCAAAATACCGGACGGTTGATCTAACTCCATTTCGGAGTTTTGGATACCGGGAGTTAGAGTGTCGAAACACTTCATCACAGAAATGTCGAAACGCCAAAATACCAGACTGTTGATCTGACTCCATTTTGGAGTTTTGGATACCAGGAGTTGGAGTGTCGATACACTTCACCACAGGAATGTCGAAATGCCAAAATGATGAAATGCGAAAAAACCTTTTGGTGTAGGTTTCGGATACCGGGAGTTGGAGTGTCGAAACACTTCATCATAGGAATGCCGAAATGCAAAATTGTGAAAGCGCTTTTATGGATAAGCACTTGGTCACCGCTGGTGGTCACATCATCGAAGAGTTGTAGATAAGAGCTCGAAGAGACAAGCTCCATTTTAGAGTTTGCAACATGAAGAGTCCAGACTCTTCATCACAGGAGTCTCGAAGTTGTGAAATGCGAAACGCATATTGATTAGGCCCATGGTCACAGCCAGTGGGCATATGGGATAAATGAAAGACCCCTGCAGATTTAATCCAATGGTGCATGTGAATTTGAATATGATCAGAGGGATACTGTTGCACTTCACAGTTAATTATTTAGTTACGATTCAGTTAGAAGAACCGAATGATGGTTCTTGGACGGTTGGCGTTTTAGTTGTTGAAGCATTGTTGTTCTAGGGTTTTGAGGGGTAATTGAAGTGGTAGTAGTGTATAAAAGAAACACGCAGTGACTATGCATGGTTGGCTATTCGGACTGAAAAATGAGTTGAACTGTAGAAAAGTAAAATTACAGTATGCGCAGTGTGAAGAAAGCTCAGAGATAAGGAACAAAAGCTGAACAAAGGAGAAAAGGTGAAGAGAGAAAAATGTGCACATATCAAAGAGCATGAGAAAGAAAAAATAGAAAGAGACAACAAGTCAATCCAAGTATGAATAGAGCAGAGGAATAGTGTAGTAGAGAAGAATTGCAGAACAGTGAAGAAGTGGTAAGAATTGATGTATCTGTGTTGTTGGTTATTCAATCATTTATTTGTAATAAGGGTGGTAGGGAGGTGCTAGGGAGGACTATTTTCCTCAGAGGTTCAAGTGGGTTCTTGAACATAGGGAGTTGTAGCTTCCATCTGGTTCCAGCCAGAAAAACCAGGGTGGCAGGGTGGTGCAAGGGAGAACAGGTGTTCTCTGTTATATAGGTTGGAGCCTATGTAACTGGAAGTTGGTGCTTCCATCCAGTTGGTTCTGGAACATTAAGGGAGTTGGTGCTTCCTTCTAGTGGGTGCTAGAGAAACTAGAGAGTTGGTGCTCTCAAACAAGTTGGAGCTTGTAAAACAGAGGTAGTAGCCTCACATTGAGTTGGTTCTCAATTATAGATGATGTACAGAACTTAAAAGACTGCCTATCATTTTCGAAGAAGAAGAGGTTTTCTCCCTTTATGTGTTTCCTCGTGAAAATCTGTCTCTGTGTATATCTTATGTGTGAGTGATGCTCATTATTTATGTTGTTCATATATTGTATAATATTGATGGTCACTTGGAGAAAGATTAAAAATGGCTTAATTGACTTAAAATTGTTTAAGCACAGTAACAACTGATTCACCCCCCCCTCTCAGTTGTCTTAGTAATTCCAACAATTGGTATCAGAGCGGGTTCCTTTTCTGTAAAGGTAGATCTGTAAGCTTAAACATGACAAGCCATTAAGGGACTTCAACCACTAAGCCTCCTCTGTTTGATGGAACAAATTTTGCCTTCTGGAAGGCTAGAATGAGAACATACCTAATGACCTTAGGTGCTGATGTTTGGGATGTAGTAGAGACTGGATACATAAAGCCTGTTTTGCTAGCTTCCAAGGATGATAAGTTAGAATTTAGCTTTAATGCGAAGGGAATGAATGTTATCTTGAATGGACTTGCAGAAGCTGAGTTTGTAAAGGTGATGCATCTTCAAACTGCCAAAGAAATGTGGGATAAACTTATTAGCAGCTATGAAGGAAATGAGAAAGTAAAAGATGGCAAACTTCAAACATATAGATTGAAATATGAACAACTAAAGATGAATGAAGATGAAATAGTTAGCAAGTATTTTTTAAGAGTTGAAGAACTTGTGAATTCCATGAAGGGTCTTGGTGAGAAGTTTGAAGAATCATTCTTAGTTCAAAAGATTTTAAGATCTCTGCTTGATAAATTTAATCCAAAAGTCTCTGAATAAGAAGAACTAATTGATCTTAAAACTCTATCCATTGATTAACTCCTAGGAACTCTAACTGCATATGAAATGAGAATTAGAAAAGATAAATCCATTACTAGAGAAGCATCTTTTAAAGCAGACAAGAATATTGATTCATAATTAGATGATATTGAGGCAAAATTTGTGAGAAGGTTAAAGAAAGGATCAGGAAAATATCAAGGCAAGCTCCCCTTCAAATGTTTTAACTGTGGTAATATAGGTCATTTTGCATCTAAGTGTCCTCATCAAAAAAAGGACCAGAACTCTGATGATGAAAAGAAACACAAATTTAAGAAATATAGTAAAAAGAAAAGTTTATGTGCAAACAATGATGACTCCTCAGAAGACATAGATAGTGATTCATCCTCTGAAGACAAAGTGAATGATTTTGTGCTTATGTCCATGGGAGATCTTGATAATGAACAGTTAGGAGGTGAAATGGATGATGAAGAAGATGTGGTGGATATGTAAGGTGAATTAATTAGTGCCTTGGAAGAAATTGACAGACTCAGATGTAAGAAGAGAAAACAAAAACGCTTGTTGATGCAGTTTAAAATGAATGATAAAAAACCTGATGAATACTTTGCTCTATTAAAAGTGGAGTTAGAAGAGGCAAAGAAAATAGAATACATTCTGAAACAACTGTTATCAGAGAAGAAATCAAAGTGTGAAGCCTTAGAAGAAGAGATAGTAAAAACCAGAAAAGAAATGGAGAAGTTTAAGGCATTGTATCACCAAAATCTGTCAAGTATTAAAGCCTCAGAAGAATTAACTTCCATTCTAAATCAACAAAGGAATACAAACTTAAAAGTTGGCTTGGGCTATGAAGAAGGATCAAGTAGTAATCATTCAAGTAATACAAAACCCATCAAGTTTGTCAAATCCTCAAACATTGACAACAGTCACTCTGTAGAAACAAAGAAAGAGAATCAACCACTTAGAAGGAATGAAAGAAAAAGTACCAGAATCAAATCTGTAGATCAGAGAGATTATTGGCATGAAAAAAATCGACCTCCTCAAAGAAGACAATTTTTTTCAAGGTACAAAGGTTTTTTCTATGGTTGTTGTTTTTTCTACTCTAATTTTGGTCACAAAGCTATAAATTGTTCTATAAGATTTAGATATGAACAATCAAGATATTCAATGAATAACCATCTTCCACAAAAAAGATCGAGACAACTAAGCAACAAACAACCTCAGACTATAAATCATGCGATGGCTAGGAAAAGGATGCAGGTTAAGCATAACAATAGTTATGAGCATAAAAATCGCTATGATCTTCTATTAAGTGAACCAGAATGTTACATCTGTCGTAATTATGGACATAAAGCTGCAGATTGTCAATTGATGAATTACAAGCCAGATTTGATTCCCACTGCTGAAAATGTCAAGGTTTGGAAGAAGAAAGTAGATGACAAGTGTGGACTAGTGTTATCATCTCAAAAACAAAAGAATTCCTGGTATATTGACAGTGGATGTTCCAAACATATGACTAGAGACAAAAGTAAGTTTCTAACTTTAAGTGAAAACAAATCAGGGAATGTAACTTTTGGAAACGATGCACCAGGAAAAATAAAAGGTAAAGGAATGGTAAGCCTGAGTAATGGAAAAGAAAAAAATCAATATGTGTTGTTTGTAGATGGTCTGAAACATAATATACTAAGTGTTAGTCAAGTTTGTGACAAAGGATGTGAAGTTGTTTTTACTTCTAAAGATTATAAGATAAAGTCTTTGAGTTCAAGACAACTGGTTGCAAAAGGGATAAGAACAGAAAACAATGTTTATGTGTTAAATGAAGAAAAAGAAGAATGCCACTTAAGCAAATATGATGAAAGTTGGTTGTGGCATAGGAGACTTGGACACCTAAATTTTGATCATGTAATCAAGCTCAAAAACAATGGGGCAGTAAAAGATATTTCGAAGATATCAAAGCCATATGACTTTGTTTGTAAACCTTGCCAGATAGGAAAGCTTACTCGCACTCAGTTCAAATCTAAAAAATTTCCTTCAACAAAAAAACCTCTCCAGTTAGTACATATGGATTTATGTGGACCATCAAGAAAAGAAGGTACAAGAAAAGAAAACTATTTTATGTTGATTGTTGATGATTATTCTAGACTAACGTGGGTTTCCTTTTTGAAGGAAAAATATGAAGCATTTGAAAAATTCAAAGTGTTTGAGGCTCTAACTGAGAATCAAACAGGAAAAATATTAAAGGAAGTAAGGTCTGATAGAGGAGGAGAGTTTAGTTCATGGAACTTCAAAGAGTTCTGTGATAAACATGGGATCAAAAGAGAGTACACAATTCCAAGGACTCCACAAAAAAATGGAGTTGTTGAGAGGCAGAATAGATCAGTACAACAAATGGCAAGATGAATGATGAATGAAAGGAACATACCTCAAACATATTGGGTGGAATCAATTCATACAATCGTTCATGTCCTTAACAAATCTCATCTCAGGCCACACAGTGACAAGACTCCTTATGAACTATGGTTTGGAAGACCTACTTCAATCAAGCATTTTAAAGTCTTTGGGAGTAAATGTTATATCAATAACAATGATGAAAATATTGGCAAATATGATGATAGGGGTGATGAAGGTATGTTCTTGGGTTATGCTACAAATAGTAAAGGGTACAGACGTTACAATAAGAGACTGCATAAACTGGTTGATTGTATAGACATAAAAGTTGATGAAGAAATCCTGGTCAAAAATGTAAGTAATGTTGAACCAAGCACAAAAGATATAGTTGAAGATGAATATGAACAGGTCCAAGGATCAAAAAGGGAAGAATCTGAATCCGATGAAGATATGAATACTTAGGCTGACACAAATCAGCAGAAACAAGCAAAATCACCTCTCAGAATTGTTAGAAAGAATCATCCTAAAAATCATATAATTGGAGATATAAATAAAGGAGTTCAGACAAGAAGGAAATTGATTAAAGACTCGGAACAATCTCATGTTGATTTTTTTTATCTATGACTAAACCTAAAAATTTTGATGAAGCCAGCCAACATGATGATTGGATTAGAGCAATGAATGAAGAGCTTGATCAGATTGAGAAGAACAATACTTGGGAACTTGTCCCTAGACCTGAAGATAAGAATGTAATAGGTTCCAAATGGGTGTTCAAGAATAAAATGAATGAAAAAGGACAAGTTGCTAGAAATAAAGCTAGATTGGTCTGTAAAGGGTATGCACAAGTTGAAGATCATGACTTTGATGAAACTTTTGCACAAGTGGCAAGATTGGAAGCCATCAGAATGTTTCTTGTTTATTCATGTCATAAGAACTTTAAAGTTTATCAGATGGATGTTAAGTCAACATTTCTTAATGGAGATCTAGGGGAAGAAGTATATATGGAGCAACTTGAAGGATTCTCATTGAAAAATAATCCTAATTATGTTTGCAAGACGAAGAAGGCCTTATATGGACTGAAACAAGCACCACGAGCTTGGTATTATAGACTAGACAAATTTTTGCAAGACAAAGGGTTCAAGAAAGGTATTGTTGATAGCAATCTCTACATTAAGTCTGAAGATGATAATTTACTAGTTGTTTTGGTTTATGTAGATGATATTATTGTTGGTTGCACTAATGAATCATCTGTCCAGTGGTTTTCTAACTCTATGAAAATGGAATTTGAGATGTCCATGATAGGAGAACTGTCATATTTTCTTGGTTTACAAGTAAATCAGAATTCTGCAGGAATATTTATCTCTCAAGAAAAATATTTGAAAGAGATGTTGAAGAAGTTTCAGATGGAGGATTCCTCTCCTGTTAGAACACCTATGGTGGTTGGTTGCAATCTCAGTAAAGATGATATTTCACCAGATATTGATCAAAGGACATATCTCTCTATGATAGGCAGTCTTCTGTACATCACAGCATCCTATCCTGATATAATGCAAGCTGTTGGAATGGTAGGTTGTTATTAGTCTGCTCCTAAACAAAGTCATTTGGTAG
The DNA here is from genome assembly GCA_009831015.1 of Picea engelmannii. Taxonomy (NCBI): domain Eukaryota; kingdom Viridiplantae; phylum Streptophyta; class Pinopsida; order Pinales; family Pinaceae; genus Picea; species Picea engelmannii. The sequence continues at coordinate 343 of ML787473.1, read as the reverse complement.
TTGTCACAAGAATATTCAAATACTTGAAGGGAACAATGACTTATGGTCTGTGGTATCCCAGAAATCAGAATTTTCAGTTAACTTCTTATTCAGATGCAGATTGGGAAAATTGTGTGGATGAGTGTTATTGGATAAATCCGTAAGTGCGGACACGAACCGATCTCCCCAGATCCACCTGGATCTGGAACAAACAGTGACATAATATACCACTTTCCCTAGATCTAAAGTATTGAATGGACAAGAGAAGAAGGAAAATATACTTACTTTATGAAAGCTCTCCTTATCTCTGTTGATCCTCGCTCTGCTACGATGCTCTTGCGTCGTCCAATCACGACAACACAAA
>ML787472.1:529601-549902 GCA_009831015.1 Picea engelmannii | reverse complement strand
CCCAAAACACCTAGGGATTACAATGAAAATGTATTTTCCTTTGTTTAAGTGGCTGATTTTTTTATGTATGTATGGATGGAGATTACAATTTTAACTTCTTGGTAGACAATTGCTTATGGACTCATTGTGGAAGTGATGTGTTTACTTTCAATGATAAAATGATTGTAAACATGAGCTTTAAATGTTTGGTTTTTAATTAATGAATGAATTTTGAAATATGTGGGCCCCTATGATCTATGTTATTCATCACGTTGAGGAAAATTGTAAAAAGTGTGGTATGTCAACATATGGTAATGGCTGAAATAAGAACCTTTCCAACTTACTTCACTTGGTTGTTGCAATACATATGGTTCTTGTTTTACCATAGTTTATCAATCTGATCATTTTTGTCTCACATGAAGATGCAAAACCCTTTTTAGCATTGTTAGGGATACAACCTCTAACCATTTTATCTATATTCTTGTTCTAGAAAATTGAAATGCAAACTCCCCCCTTGGAGCATCACACATAGTATACAAAATTATTTAATCGGTTACCCTTGCTCATTTTATTGACAATGGCGAGAAAGGAAATGATATCTGGGTTGCAATACTAATTCTTGTATGGAGCCCAACTTCAAGATATTTATTTTTTAGATGCTTTTTTTATTTTGTGCATACTTCATAAACAGGGAAATAATTCATTAAACCTCTATTTTGGAAGAATGCCAATCCAAATGATGAATTGTTGTGACTGCATTAATTGTGCATAAAGGGGTTTTAGGGCCATATATGGCCTAGTGGTACGATGACCTTGTGAGTTAGGACCAGGAGACAACCAATATTCCAGAGAAAAAATGATTTATTGGTACTAAGAGTGCTTGTACCTTGCATGTGTGGAGCTAAAGGTGTTAATACCTACATAAGTACAACAATAAATAGAGATAGTAGAGAGTCAAAGTGTTGCATATTACAGTTTTGTTACAATAGTGAAAATATATGCATGAATAATATGATAGCTTGGAAATTTGAGTTCTTCCTTCATGTTGTATTGAAGATTCTCTAAACCTCATTACTACCTAGAATGGTTTTAAGGCCACCTATTTTTATGTAGATTACATTACATGGTAGTTACAAAATGACAGTAATGGCTCGGATAAAGCATTTGCAAGAATACGAGTATTTTACTAAACTTTTAAAACTAATTGGATCACAATCATGGAGTAACCTATTATGTTCACTAGGTTTTGCTTTATGTATTCATTTATGCAGTTATGATTTAAAAATATTGCTATTTAAGATATCAATACCGACATGTATATATAAGAGTGAAAAATTAGTGCTTTAGCCAAGTTTGCAAGAGACAGGGAACAAATTGAGCAATGCATATAGATTCTTAAGCAATACAGAAATTAATCAATGGCTCATACACAAAGTACACAGAGATTTTATATCGGAAACCCTCAACCGGGAAAACCTTTCTTATTTTCATTATATCAAATTTCACCATTCGCCATACAATATATACAATGTTTTTAGGTATTTCGTAGATACCAAAACTCTAATCCCTTAATCCGAGATTAATTTACAAATCCGCTAAAAATAGCAAAAAACCGCCCAAAAAAAAAATAATTTCGGGGCGCTGCCCCGAACCCTGTAGGCCTCAGGCTACTACCCGTTGCCGAACGTTGCACATAACTAGGGGGGGGCATACCTGCCCCCCCTGGAACACCCCTAGGAAAGCGCCCAATGCACATGGCAGAGCTCTAGGTGAAGGGATCGTCAGATGCAGTTGTCGTATCTGACGCACCCGCACACACACACATGCACATAATATAACACATACCCAACACTTCATGTTATATTGAAGATTCTCTAAACCTCATTACTATCTAGAATGGTTTTAAGGCCACCTATTTTTATGTAGATTACATTACATGGTAGTTACAAAATGACAGTAATGGCTCAGATAAAGCATTTGCAAGAATACAAGTATTTTACTAAACTTTTAAAACTAATTGGATCACAATCATGGAGTAACCTATTATGTTCACTAGTTTTTGCTTTATGTATTCATTTATGCAGTTATGATTTAAAAATATTGCTATTTAAGATATCAATACCGACATGTATATATAAGAGTGAAAAATTAGTGCTTTAGCCAAGTTTGCAAGAGACAGGGAACAAATTGAGCCAATTTCTTGATATGTACATGAAGGGCTTAGGAAGGCCATATCCCTTGTCAACAAATGATGGGTTTGGTACCTTGCTTTTGTTATTACTAATAATTTATTCATTAATGATTAGAGCTTGAGCATTTCACTCCATTTAAATACTTACTTATAATTATTTAACCCTTTTTTGATGATTTGGTTTATAGGTACGTTACAATACCATACTTACACAATCGGATGGTAAGGTTAACATCGATAGAATCCAAATAAAGGATTTGATCATTTCCATTTTCTAGAGGGTTGGAAGTGGGAGGCGGCTCAGGAGGATTGGCCTTGGTGGTGGACAGAAGATCTTGTGTTGGAAACGAGTTTCTCAACACAACTAGTTGCGATGAGAAAGGTTGGGTGGGTTGACTATTAGCTCGCTTAACAACTTTAGCTGCTTCCCATGCATGACAACTCTGAGGTAATAATGGACACTCATGGGTATAATGTCCATAGTCACCATAACTAGCACAAGTTTTATTAGTGTGAAGGTTTGGATTCTTCCCCTGTTTTGGTTGGGGATTATTACCTTGGCCTTAGGTTGTGGCATGTTGGTTGCCCCCATCATTAATGTAGGTTGTTGGTTTGGATTTCCCTAGTTCCCTTAGTTTTGGTTATCTTGATTTCCCTTCCCCTTATTCACATTCTTGTTTTGATTGGGGGATTAGGTGTATTTTGTTGTGTGTACACTTGCCCTTGTAGAGGGGGTTGTGGATAGCCAAAAGGGGTTTGGGGTATCATTGTTGGAGGAACTGTAGCAACTGATGGAGGGACAAAAAAAGGATAATATGGATTCATATTAGCCCCACCATAAGAGGAACTATTATAGGAAGGACCATGTACATGTGGATGTGCATGTGGTGCAAAATAAGAGGTACTAGTACCCACTTGAGACGAGGAGTGAGATGAATCATGAGGAGGATTAGGATATCTGAGAGAGGTGATAACTCCCCCCATAATGGTAACCATATCCACTAGGTCTAGGGGCATTAGGGTGTGGATAAGTATGAGACATATATGATATAAATCCATTGGCCGCATGAGATTCCCCCAATGTTGACAAGTCACCTAAGTGAAAGTAAGGGGCATTGGGAAGGATGGTATATAAATATCCTAATTGGGCATAAATAATATCGTACTTATGTGCCTTTTGGATGGCGTCTTCCTCACTTCTATGAATAATTATGGCTTCATCCTTGGTAATGGGAGGAAGGATGGATTTTTGGAACAAATCCATGAGGAATCGATCATTGATATTGGATTTGCATAAGCTACATCTTCTATGCCACTCATGGATATGATTTGTAATTTTAGTGGATGTGGTCTGATGGAAGTTGGTCAAAATATATAATCCTACATCAAGGCAAACTGGAAGCTAGAAGAAGGCGAGGAAAACCTTCACTATGGATTCAAAGGTTCTATGGGTATTACCAGGTTGGTTTATGTACCATTTGGAGGCAACAACCATCAAAGTGCATTGAAATTTAGTGTACTTAACCCCAAAAATTTAGAGAAATCACATAAAATGTAGTTCAAAATCCAAGAGCACAAGAGAAAAGAGAGATACAAATATAGAGCTATGTTCACTTGCATCTTCAAGGGAGTAACCTCCAAGAGAAATGCTCCAAATACAATAAAAATTCTTGACAAAACAATACATAACCTTCTACTCAATATATAGCTATCCATAGAGAATATTAACTACCTATAGGCCCCTTATAATGAGGGTTGACCAACCAATTTGGGACTTATTACTAAAAAGAACACTTTATTACAATGAGTGACTATTAACTAACTATTTGATGGGCCTTATTCAAGGAAGGTGGTCTCATACATTAGTAAAGTATCTAAGTAAGGGGGTGAGGATAGGACCCTAACATGCCCTCCCCCTTCGAAAGCAACACTGTCCTCAAGGTTGAAGGAGAGGAAATTGTTGGAGAATCATTGTCGGTTCTCATGTAGTATCTTCTCGTTGCATATCTTTCCACTAGATCAATATTTCCTTGATCGTGTGTTGGTGCAACTGACACTCTCTAGTATCTAATATTGCTTTTGGTTGGGGCCAAATGGAGCCTTATTCATCAAGTTTTGGCAGGTTGGCTTGCACTTTGCAATTTGATCCCACTACTTTATTCAAACATGACACATGAAAGACTGGATGAATATTGGAGTGGGTTGGGAGAGCGAACTTGTAGGTGACTCGACCAATGCATTGTATTATCCAATAGGGACCATAGAACTTGGGAGCTAGCTTATGGGGAACTTTATCTTTGAGTGATGTCTATTTATAAGGCTGCAAGTGAAGAAACACTTGATCCCATTCATTAAAAGAATGTTCATATCTATGTTGATCAACTTGTTGTTTCATTCAATTTTGCGCCATAAATAAGATATCCTTGAGGATACAGATAATAGCTTCTCTAGTGTGAAACATTTTATTTATTGCATGAACCTTGGAAATGCCTAGTACATAAGATGCCGCTGATATGGGTTTTTGGCCATAAACAAATTCATATCGTGTCATTTTGGTAACTCCATGATATGTGGTGTTGTACCACCATTCAACAAGGTGAAGCCATTGTGTCCAGTGGTTCAAATTTTTGAAAGAAAAAAATCTCAAATAGGTTTCTAAGCACTTGTTCACCACTTCTGTTTGACCATCAATTTGAGAATGATATGCAGTGCTCATATTCAGTTATGTACCTTGAAGTTTAAATAGTTCTTACCAAAATTTGCTAGTGAATGTGGGGTCCCAATTCGAGACAATGGAAGTGGGCATACCATGTAGCTTAAAGATTTGATCCATGAAGGCCTGGGCCATTGAGGAAGGAGTGAAAGGATGAGTTAGGGAACAAAAATGAGTAGCTTTTGAAAGAGGGTCAACAACTACCATGATGATTGATTTGTTGCTTGCTTTTGGGAGTCCCATGATAAAATCAATTGAAATGTCAGTCCAAATTCGTGTTGGGATTGGTAATGGTCATAATGCCCTTAGTATATTTACTGTCTCTCCCTTGTTTCTTTGGAAAGTGTCACATGATGCTACAAAGTCTTGGATACTAGTTTTCATGTTGTCCCGTAAGAATGAATGCTTAGTTATTTCATAGGTTTTATGAAATCCAGAGTGACCAGCTATCAATGATGAATGTATCTCCTTTAATACATGTTGTTTTAGGGATGAATCTTTTGCCAAAACAATATTCCCTTTATACCACAATGTATCTTGTTTCCATGTATAACTTTTAGCTGGGTTGGGATCTACCTGAAGCCGTTGGATGAGTTGCCTCAAAGTATCATTGCTAGCCATTTCTTGCAGGCCTCCTCGAGCCATCCTAGACTTGGTAATGATTAGGCAAAGAGTGAACCATCCTCCTCAAATTGTCCGAATAAAGAATCAACCACAACATTCTCTTTACCCTTCTTATATATGATCACACAATCACACCCCAACATCTTGGTGACCCATTTATGTTTCTCTAGTGAAGACAACTGTCATTCAAGAAAGTAATTCAAACTATGATGGTCAGTCTTGATTTGAAAATTCTCTCCAATGAGATATGGGCATCAAGTCTCCATTGCATGAAGGATGGCCATCATTTCCTTGTCATATGTGGGTTTTCCCAAATTAGTTTACTGGTGAATGCCAAGGGGCATCCTTCTTGCATGAATACTACTCTATGACCTCTCCTTGAAGCATCACATTCCAAGACAAAAGTCTTATTCAATTCAGGTACTGCTAATACTGGAGTAGTGCACAGGGCATCCTTTAAAGTAGTGAACACTTGTGCTGCTACCTCACTCCAAACAAAGGAATTATTTTTAAGGAGTGAAGTTAGGGGCGCTGCATTGCCATAATTTTTCACAAATTTCTTGTATTAACATGTAATTCCTAAGAATCCCCTCAAGATATTTGGGATGGGGCCAATCTTGCATAGCCACCACTTTCTTGGGATAAACTCGTATCTCCTCTTAACTTACAATGTGACCCAAATATTCAACATCATGAGCCCCAAAAGCACATTTCGATCGCTTCACAAATAATTCATTGTCTCTCAAGAGTTGCAAAGACTTATTGATATGCTCTATGTGATTCCCATGTTTTAATATAGATCAAGATGTCATCAAAGAATGCTAGCACAAAATTGTGTAGGAAGGGTTTGAAAATCTTGTTCATGAGACTTTGGAAAGTGGATAGAGAATTACAAATGATGAAAGGCATCACTAGAAACTCATAATGACCTTCATGTGTTCTGAAGGCTATCTTTGGAATGTTTGACTATTTCGTCGTGATTCAGTGGTATCTTGAACATAGATCAAGCTTAGTGAAAAAATTTGTTCCATGAAGTTCATCAAGGAGATAATCAACAACAAGGATGGGAAATTTGTCCTTGATTTTCAACTTATGAGAGCCCAAAAATCACGATACATGTGTCAAGTGCCTTTATTCTTTAATACCATGACTATTGGTGATGAGTAAGGGCTTGTATTGGGATGTAGGACCCTTGCCTCCAATAGCTCATGAATGATCTTTTAGATTTCATTATTCTATGAAAAAGGGTGGCAATAAGGACATACATTCAGTGGATGAATTCTTGGAATTAAGGGAATGCCATGGTCATGATCTCCTCAAGAAGGGGGTAAACCCATTGATATCTCAAAGACATGATGATGTTTGTCAAGGACTCGCTGCAAGTCTAGGTGGATTTCTTGTATTGGGTTATGCATAACCTATATTGCATTAAATTGGGCAATAATTGTAGAGTTTACCTTATTTAATAACTTCTCTAGACGATGAGAGATGACTATTTCCAGATATCATTCTTGAAGCCCTCGCAGGGTGTGTGCATGACCCTCTTTAGTGAAACTCATATAGAGTTATTTGAAATCCATGGTGATTGGTCCCAACATACACAACCATTTTTCCCTAATACTATATCACACTCCCCCATATTGATGGAAAATATATGGGTTTTGAGCTGATAGTCTCCCATCTATAGTCTAAGATTTTCACATATTCCCCCACATTTCATTATACCTCCATTGGTGATCATGATTTGAAAGTTGTGCACCAGGTGTACAAAACTATGGGTTTCTTCTCCCACTCTTTTGTGAATGAGATTGTGAGTACTACCACTATCAACTAGGACTATGACTTTCTAGTGCTTGATGTAACTCATGAGTTTTAAGGTTTGTGGAGTTGAAATGCTTGATAATGCACGTAGGGAGATAAGTGGTTCTTCATGAGAGAATGGAGGTTTGATATGTGCCTAAGTTTGAGTGTTGGTGTCTTCAACTTGTAAATTTGGTGTCTCTTCAATACTTATGTCTTCGATTAGGGTGTGAGTGGTCATATCAATTTGAAACAAATTGTGTTCTTTACAGTGATGACTTGGAGCATATTTTTCATCAAAATTACAACATAGTCCTCGTCTTTGGTGATTTACAATTTCTACTGGAGAGAACCTTTGTACTTTCAAGGGATGAGTAGGAGTTGTGCTTGGGGAAGTACCCTGAGGAGGATGAGTGTGGGGAATGGGGGTTGGTTTTTTTGTTTGTGCATCAATCATTGTCTTTGATTCTAGGGACATTTGTTTTTCTTCTGACCATGTAGTGGGACGTTTCATTCTAACTTGTGCTCGAATCTCCTCCTTGAGGCCACTAATGAAACATATTTTATAGAAAGAATCTGTTAAGTTCTATGTACAAATAACTAATTGCTCAAAGGTTGCCACAAAGTATGTGACTGAGCATATTTGGCATAACTTGGTAAGCCACCCCAAATAATGAGTGTCTTTCTCAAAACTTGCATATACAACATTGACAAATTGACTCCAAGTGATATATCCTACATATGTTTTTTATGCCATTCCCACCATTTCCATTGTTCTGGATCTAGATACAATACCCCCACCATGACTTTCATCATGTCATTAATAATGCCCTGAAGGAAGAAGTAAAATTCCATTTGGGTGACCCATCCATATGGGTCATAACCATCAAAATTGTTCAGGTCCACCTTAGGAGAATGATGCCATATGCCATTATCCATTGATCTATTGTTGTGTGAACTCGAGAAGGGTTGTGGGTGGTTAAATAGTCCCGAGTGAGAAATTTCTTCTTGATGTGGCTCAATGTGTTGTGGATTCCAATGGTTTTCTTTTGGTATTCCCTAAGTTTGCATATCCATTAATTTCTCAAGAAATCTCTTCTAGAAGTTGTTGAAATTCTCCTCCAACTTCTTATGAAACATATCATTGAACCCGCTTGTGTCATTTTCAATTTTCTTAAGCTTCTTGTCCACACAATCCAACATGCTTGTAGTAGAGCAGGTGTTCATGTTGTATGGAGAAGTATGAGAGGTTTTATAGGTATACTTCATGGGTGAGCTCACCAAGACAACTTAATAGGTCACAAGGACAAGGGTGTGTCAGGCGCTATAGCTCTTTGATATACGTGCGGGGTCCAATAGTAGTACTCGACCCAATATATCAGGGCATTAACTAAGGAGGCTCAATTGTGCGCTTAGCTATACTACTCAACTACCTAGGTAATAAAGAGTGAACTCCTCGAGTGTTGTTCTCGATGTACTATAACAACAAGATGACTAATTGGTTTATCTAAGTCTGGTTTCAGGTATACCTTAGGGGACTTCCTCTATACATAAGGGTACATGGAAGTGAGATTCCGTATACAAGTACTGTCTAATGTGGTACTACTTGAAGGGGTACCAAAATGGGTGACAAGGGTTTCCAAGAATATGATTCCACTTGTATTTCATGCGTGTATTCTTCCAGTACCGCAATTTTACCCACTAAATGATAGATCACTGTGTTATTTAAAGACAACGAAACACATCTCTAACAAAACTTAAAAAATTATTGGTCCAAAAAGGATCCAGAGAAGACTAAGGGCATCTCATCACAGAAGCAACTCAAGAAGCTCAGAATGGCCTCAACAGATAGAGAAAGGGAAAAAATTCAAAGTCCTCAAAACTTAGTGAAATTGACATCGTCGCGAAGAACGCATCACAAGATTTCCAACGATGTAAACGGATCGTCAAACAAAGTTACGTATCAAAAGATATTCGTGGTCAAAGTTTTGGTCAATCTAGCCCAGTCGGCAAGGATGAGTCAACATCCATACTGTTGACGTCAACATTAGTATGAGTGATGTCATCCTTTGTACAATTGACGCCAACATTAGTATGAATGATGTCATCCTACGTATAGTGTACGTGGCACATGTAGAAGGTGACATATGTCATGCTGACGTCAACATGGTGACGTGGCAACACCATAGGTTGCCACGTGCCACTCGCTTTTAGCATTTTCAGGTCAATCCGTGGACCAATGAAAAAGCACCACATGGTAGACCATACAGGACGTGGAAGGCTGGCGTGGTAGGTGAAATGGCAGGTGAATATGCAAGTGGTTGGCATGGGCCAATGGTTGGCTACCACGTGGCAGTGGGCAAATACCCAATGAGGGCCTGAAACTAGATTTTCAAAAAAATAAAAATAGTGGGCCTGCCATATCTGGCAGCCAAACTATAAGCTTCGATGGATCCAAACAACGCTCCAAACTTGGTGAAGTTCCAAACCATTTATATATATACATTGTTATGACAATAACTGAAAAAGGGAGGCCCGTGGGCTCGCCCTCGAGACCTCCCCCTATCCAACTCCTTAGCAATAACATCCGCCATCGTTGGTTAGGCCTCCCCACTTTTTGCTTAAAAGATGAGTCTTCCCACAGACAAGGAAGGAGGGTGCTCAACGATATGGCTGGGCATGGATTTCAAGACATAGTACAGAGAATTAATTGCAGGGAGCAGGAACGAAAATCGAGATGATATTTCTCAAGGGTCTGGGAGTGTCAGAGTCGTATTGAGGCGTGGAGACAGTCATTTTTGGGTAATTCGACACCACGAATTCAATGGTGTTGTATGTTTTCTGATTCGAGCAAAGATTCTGCAACTTAATTATAGAATGAGGTATACTTATGTATTTTGCCAAATTCTTTTGCTGAGTTAATAAAAAGGCCTACCCATTTGAGAGCAGGACCCGGAGACGTAGTCCACTAGGGACGAAATCTGTTATCAAGTTTTTGTGTTCAGATTTGATGCTTATGTCTCTTCATTTTTGAGCTTTTCCTTCTTTATGGTGCACTTTAATTTATGCTCATTCAATACAATTCTTTATAAGTCACCTTGATGAAAAGTCCCTGGATCAATTATGAGCTTGTTAATCTAAAAAAAAGCTTTTAAAATCATCATAAAATAATTTGTCCAAGGTAGGGCTTGAGGCCAAAAATGTTGAATGATCACAACTTCAATTATATTTATTTGGTTGGTTATTATGAACCCAATTATGAAATGCCACAACTTTTCTGGATGTAATGGCACTAGTTTTATTGAAATCTTCCTACTCTGTCAAAAGATATCCAATCTGTGAAATTCGCGACCGTCACTGGAAAAATCCCTAAAAATTGTAGATTTTGAATTGATAATATCTCCACTTCCCGGACTTTGTTTTGGGCAATTTGTTTTTGAAATTGAGTATTTTTCAAGAGGAATTAAGATATATGGCTGGTTTCTTCAAATTGCGCACACAAAGTTTCAAAAATTGACCACAATATCGTTGTCCTCTTTTTCTCGTAAAAAATATACACAAAGAAAAAAATTCTCCTACTTTGTGCCCAACAATTCTCCCACTTCTTTCCCAAGAAAGAGCTTTGATACCACTTGTATATTATTTCTATCTCACCATAACAGATTAATATACATAAGTCACTTTTGGAGCTAGATGCTCGCTAAAGAGGAGGAATAATAGCCCTTAAGACTAATCAATCGAAGGGAAAAACTCAGTTTCAAGGGGGGGAGCAAGGCCCGAAGAAGCGTACTTAACCCCAAATCACATAAAATGTTGTCCAAAACCCAAGAACACAAGAGAAAAGAGAGATATAAATAGAGATCTATGTTCACTTGTCTCTTCAAGGGCCAACCTCCAAGAGTAATGCTCCAAATACAATCGCAATTCTTGACAAAATTTTATTCAATATATAACTATCCATAAAGAATCTTAACTACCTATGGGCCCCTTATAATGAGGGTCAACCAACTAATTTGGTCCTTATTACTAAAAATGATCCTTTATTACAATGAGTGACTATTAAATAACTATTTAATGGGCCTTATTCAAGGAAGGTGGCCTCATACATTAATAAAGTATCTAATTAAGAAGGTTAGGGTAGGACCATAACATGAAACAACCTCAACTTAACATAGTATTCCATTATGGAGTTGGAGGAACCCCAAAGGTGGAAGGGCATGATGTGGGTAGAGGGATCCTCTCCAAGTTTACCCTCAAACTTTGGGATTTTAGGGGGAAGTTTGGTTGGTATATTGGGTCAATTGGAATCATGGCAGATATGATCATTGATCATTTTGTTCAAATAGGGGAGATTTAACCTTGCCATGAAGGGCATATAAGGTTGGTTAGCATTATCTCTAGTGTTGTGTCTAACATTAGTTCCCACCATGGTGGAACTTGGGTTGGAGGAAGATGAATTAGAAGAGGAATAAATAGATTTGGAACTGGATGAATTGGCACCCCTCGATGGGGAGGGAGGTTGTGACTCATAGAAATAGAACCCGATGGTGGGATGGGGGGGGGACCTTGAATCTTAAAGTAGGGGAGATAATACACCCAACAAAGAACACAGGTCGAAGGCCTCACAATTGATGACACTATCTCCTAGGAGGATCTATGGTGTCCAGATGCAAATATCACCCTAAGATGTAGAAAGATAATCAAAAGGATAATAGATCGAAGCAATGAATTAAGCAAAGATATGATCAAATAATACACTCACTATGTTCTCATGTGGTGCAAGAAGTGGGTATAAGTGTGTCTAAATCACAATTAAGATTGCCTAATTTAAGCAGCTCCATCATATAAAGAGAAATGACTCTAGCATATAAGAAAAACTAGATGTGCTCAAACAAATCGTAGTCTATGGATAAGGGTATTCCAATCAGTGAACAACAAGGGCAGTAGGGTCCCCATGTGGATGAGTGAAGGTAGGAAAGAGATAATTATAACTACGATACACTAGTTGATGAAGTTCCAATGGCTCAACGAAATTTGTCTTAGGTGCCCACTCTCCTACAAGAGCCACCTATGTAAGGATACCTAGTAGAATGACCACTAAGCTACCTCTTCACAGAGACATGTAACATGTTTCCTTTCCTCCAAGCTAAAATATAATGGTTGGGGGATTTTCAATAGTGAAAGAGCAAGGAGTTTCAATCACACATCTGGTCCCAACCACAACATTATCCACTTCGAAGAACATGCCTATTACCAAATTGGTTCTGTCCATGTCCTATAGAAAGGATTTTGAGAGTACCCTAATCGTCAACCTCTATGTTTCAATGTGAAATGACTAGCGAGAGGTATTTGGATGCCTACCCCAACGTCCTAGCATAACTACAATATTATTGTTGGGCCCAAGTGGGCTTAGATGTGTTAGATTAATTGGTTGATTATTAGACTAAGCATGGTGGCATGAACCAAGCATATACTTAGGGTGTGCAATGCGTGCATATGTGGTGTGACTAAATTCAATTAAAACATGCTTGTAAATGAAAGTAAATTGCAATGAAATTGAAATCTAAACTAATGAGAAAGTAAGTAACAAAGACAAACACTGAAATGAAATAACTCTTTCTTTATCTAATTCAACTTTCAAAACTAAAATGAACTTGCTGGCATTCATATTTCAAAATGAAACAATCTACTTTCAACTATGGCTCACAAGAAAAAACTTAAAAAAAAAACAAAACCTCCAAATGCAAGAAAAAAAACAAATGGATAACTAAAACAACAAAGAAAACTTAACTACAACTGCAAAAGAAAGCAAAAAATAATGCTGGAAAAAAGCAAGGCAATGGCTTGTCACACAAATCCAACACTAGGACAAATACTAGGTCAATAATGTATCTTTTTCTTTATCCAAGATCTATGTAAGAAAATATGCTTAATTGATTAACCAACAAACTAGGGTTCTGATTCTAAGCCTACTATAATAGAAAATAAGAAGTAAAATCTAAAAGAAATCAAATTGAGAAAGGTACCAGAAACCCTAGGGGGGTTTTATTCTCAATCTTTTGATGTTATTAAAGAAACTACTTAAGCTACAACAAAAGAATTTAAAAAGACAAGTATAGGTCCTAAAAAACACTTAAAAAGTTGGAACCAAACCCTAAAAACTAAAAGAAACGAGTTTCTGGACCGAATGTAGAACTCACATGGAAAAGTATGTTGCCCCTACAAATAATGCCCACTGTTCATGTGTTCGTCAATGTAGATACATGCCCAAAAAGTGTATTAGTAAACACACTTAATGGCACCAAAAAGTGTGTTGGCACCTGGGAGCTTCTTGAGAGATGTGAGCTGGTCTTCGAGACAAATCTGAAGATTTTTCAACACTTGGTTCCTGCATACATTGCACATAAAATAACAACAAACAAAAGACCCAAAAACTCACAAAAATGCATTGGAAAAGAGACGCTATGGGGTTTTAGCACACACCCGCAACTAGTGATCAAGAGATGGCTCAGATCCCTAGTGGAGTCACCAATTTGTTGTTGGAAACTTGTAACAAGGGTTAGCAAAATCTCCGAATCTAGTGGTTTTGCTAAATAATAAACAAAGTAATGAAAACTAGAATTAGAATCCCTAACTCGTATGAAATCTTTCATCCTCAAGCCTATTCCATTCATGAGAAAGGTAAACAAATGCAACAAATAAACATAAATAAGAACAACACGATTATAAAATAATGAACAAATACTTCATTACCCAATGGAAAGAAAATATTACAACACCCATGGAAGAGATTCTTGAATAAAATGGCCTCCAACGACCTCGTCCTTTGTAGGGTTATTTTACTTCACGAGTGTGTGGACAGACTCCTCTCCTTGTGGCTGTAACTAACTATGGTTGTTGCTAGAGATGCTATCAAGAAACTAGGGTTCCTTAGTTCTGGTGAAAATCCAACAACATTTACCTACTATGGATGGAAATATATGGAAATGGAGTGACCCCTTGGTATTTATAAGCAAAATAATGGTTAACCCCTTGACATGGTCATTATAAAAAATGATTATTTGATTGTATCAAATTTAATAATTTCTTTTAGGATTTTTATTAACCACTTTATTTTATTTAATTATTTTTCCTTTTTGGATAATTTCATGAGAAAATAGCCAAAAGGGGTTTTATGACCTTAGGAAACGTGTTTTCTTAGGTCATAATGATGAAAAATGATGTGGAATGGGATAAATAAGTGGACCTCATGGTTTATTGTGGTGTATTTTGGTAAACCTAGGTAATTCGGTCTAGGTGAACAACTTTTGGGTTATAACAATTTTGAATGCTAGGAAGGAGACTTGCACTACGTAGGTGGGATAATGCATTCTAGATGAGAATCATACAAGGATCATAGTTTTAGGAAATCAACAGTGTCCAATTTCTTCTTGCTTGACATCCATTCTTTAATCTCAAGTGGGACTCAACTCTATTTTTACTTGTTAATTTCTTTGAGTTGCAGCTGGAAATTTAGTTAGCTCTATCCTCTCTTTCTTTGGTACGTTTCAACGATCTATTGGCACCCTAGAAGCATTTCCCAATTTTAATTATCTGGGGGCTATACTTGGTGTCTTCTCTTGTGCGGGGAAAACATAATTCACTCCCTACTTGGCTAGTTCAATAGGTTGTTGGCTCAAAATTTGGGTGTTTCAAGGTCTAATGCTATTCTGTATGCATCTTATGACTGTCATGGATAAAAAATAGGTATAATGAGTTCTCTAGGTGCATGGGGAGGAAATTAAGAAAAATAGTCAAGCTCTTGACTCAATTGTAGAGAAATTCCAGGCTTGTGAACATCAGTTCATGTCATATAATGAATCCATTACGAGGTTTTGGGTTCAAATGAATCAAAGGGTAATATAGTTGGAAGTTAAATGTGCCTTTCTCAGAAGTACACAACAAAGTTAGAGTGATGATTCAAGTACTTCCAATCAAATGATCCCGGACTCTGAAGAGAATGGAGAAAACTAAGAAGAAAATATAGTACAACAACTTTTTGAAGCTACGAAAATAGGAAATATGGAGCCAATGCAATCTGCACAAGGAATGGAGGGAGCTCACAATTGTAACATTGTCTAATTTTGTTATGTATTGTAGGGTATTACTGATATTAGGAAGTTTCTATAACATACATACTTATGTGAATTGTTGGAGATCGCCGTCATTAGCTTTTGGTAGGTAAGGGAATTTTGTCATGGAACCGTCATGCTTAGTCCTTTTGGATATTGTAAGAACAATGTATTCTACTATTTGGTTCAGTAACAATATTTTTTTGAAAACTAATATAAAATTTCCCCAGTTTCAGTTAAAAAAAAACTATTTTCATGATTCTGTAGAGGGACCTCTTCCTCGATACCCCAATGATTCATCCAAGGCTTCACACATTTATACCAACCTTGCTTGAGATGTAAGTGGTTTTAACTAGAGTATGAAGCAACCTTAGGAAGCCTCTTATCTTCCATGTTGTTTATCTTGTTCTTGTAATTTAAGTGCCTAGTCATAACCAAGATCTCAATGGGAGAAAGAATCACTTCTACAAGGAGGATAGGATAGGGTGTATTGCCTTGAATTTTAAGAGTATAAGTTATAAACAGTTTTGTGTTTTATCTATCTTTCTCCATGTTTCTCTAGAGATGTTGTAGCATCAAATTTCACAACCATATAAGATAACATGAGTGACAAGAGTCTCGAAGAGGAGTTTATTCTTATCCCAAAGCCAATTTTTTTCCAATTTACAATTGTTTTCAAGTCCATAATAATCTTTCCACCCTCCATTTATCCTTTTGTTAATGTTGTAGTTCCAATTAAGTTTGTGATGAAGATTGATTTTGAGATATTTGTATGAAATCACTTCCTCCAAGTTGTTATTGTCATACATGAAATTATAGTAAGTGAACTTTTTGGACTTGATTGTCGTGACCTTCATTTTGTTAGTGTCAACAATCATACTTATACTAAAGCAAAAATCCTTGATAATTTTTAGTTGCTTATCGATATCATAGGGAATCCTCACCATAAGAACAATGTCATCAACATAAAGAAGAAGGATGATGACTATTCCGACTAGAGTTGTGCTGAGACATCTTGCTTCTTGCAAACAACTCTCTAAATTTTGAATGTATATGCCAAAAAGGGTAGGAGACATGGGGCAACCTTGTTTAACTCCTATATTACAATTTATTTCTTGTGACTAGCTATCAATGTTCTTAAACTTGGTGCAATAACATTCTTCTACAACCTTATCACATAAGCTCTCAACTCTAAAGGAAAATTTATCTCTGTTAATCTATTCCAAAGGTCAGTTTTGTGCACTATGTCAAATTCTTTTCTAAAGTCAACAAATAAATATAGGATATTGGTTTTATTATTGCGACACTCCTCTATAATTATCCTAAGCGTAAGAAGGTGGTCCACAATTGAATGATAGATCCTAAATTCGGCCTAGCCTTTATCTCTTTTTCCATGGCTTTATAGGCATACATTGATCTTATTTTCCAGAATAATTCCATCTAACTTGGCTAAAAGAGGGCTAATCATATTGTGCTATAATTAGAGGAATTGTTTTTATGCTCGCTTTTAAAAAGAGGAACAATGATACTTTACGTCTAGGGCTTAGGGTAACCCGACTTAACTTCTAAATTAAATAATTTGTGAATGTAAGGGATGAGGACACGCCCTCCAAACTTTAGGATTTTTGCTTGATAGCCTTCAATGTCCTTAGATTTCCCTTTTGTGAGACGCTTAACCCCAAAATCTATGTCTTCTAAAGAAAAAAATTCTTCCTCTATAGAATTGGTTTGAATGTTTTCCATGATTTTAGGGGATTCATAATGCTTTTTAAGGTAGGATAAATATTAGTAATTATATATATTAAACTTTTAACTTCCACAATCATTTGAAATTATTAGCCTAGTAGGCTAGCTCGAGTGGTTGAGTGTTGTGAATTATAAGTAGGAGGTCTTAGGCTCAAGTCGCCATGCTAGCTGCTTTCTCATATTCTTTATATTTTTGGGTCTCACTCAATGTACCTACCGAGTTATGATTATATTAATAGAGACTGCTATTTGTACATTAGTACCATCCTCGAAATGAGGAGAACTATCTAGAGGTTTCTTGAGGATATACTTTCCAAAGGGAAAACATCATTTAAAATTATTAAAGATTGTAGTAAATAATGGTTCGATACTAATGTAACTACATGAGGTGGAAAAGATATTAGAATTCCAACATACCTTCTCAAATGAAAAAACAAATTCAAAGATTTTTGGATGCTTTCTCAAACCAAAAAAAACAAATTCAAATATTTTTGGATGCCTTCTCGAACCAAAAAAACAAATTCAAATATTTTTGGGATGCACTAACTATGTGGAAAAGTATATCCCATAAGGGAAAAACAAAACCATATAAATTAGAAAGCATTTAAATAGAAAAGGTCCCAATTGGTCAATAGAAGTAGGAAAGCAAGTGCAATAGTGGAAATAATTATGCAAAGGACTACCACCCTTGAAATGGCTAGGTAAGTAATGGATAAATGATCTACAAATAGATGTGTTCGATGAATTTTGGTCAACAATTCTTATTGAAACAAAAGAATAAGGAGAATCCATATGTGGATATAAGGAAGACTTGAGAAATTCCAATGGTATTTAATCTCCATGGTACTTACTATAAGGACTACTAGTAACAATTTTAAAGAGTTTTTATCAACCAAAATAGGTATGTCATTAGCTAGAGTAGGATTGATAACTTTGCAATTATAGTTTGATTGATTGATTTTAAGTAGAATGGATAAAAAAGGAAACACATACTTTTGTTGATTCTTTTATGAGAGTAATGATAACAACTAAGATGGCTAGACCTATCTCACTAGGAAAATCCTCTAAAGGGGCACTATGATAAAAATGGAGTTATTTGAAACAATTTAAAAATTTGTCTCAATCCTAAACAACTACTTTGTCATGAAGTGATGCGTGGATTCACCAATGTATCATACAAAATAAAAGGACCACCTTTGGGATTTCATCAATTTTGTAGGATTCATATCCATGTATATCAATCATGGGTTATGGAGAAAAAATATATCAATCTTTGGTTATCGAAAAAATATGAGAATCATGGTTGACATTCTCGTTAACTCAAGGAGCAAGAGTACTATCTCCATCGAACACTAAAGACATTGTTTCCATAATAGTGATTGTAACTTTTGAACACTTATCCATACTTAAACATATTTTGAATAAATGAAATATAGTATCACATATATGATTGAACTAATATTTTCAATGCCCCCACTTAGTCACATATTTGAAATGAAGTGTAGAGGCATGTTCTCATCAAAATCTTTACTTCATCATGTACCTTTTGGTCATATTAAACATTTCAAACATAAACACTTAATCAATCTCCTCTAAGACACCAATTGTCTTCATGTCTACATGCTCAAAACCATATGTCAAACCACCATGATTGGGATTTAGGACCCTAACATGTCATACACAAATTCAGTTTAGAATCAATGCTCCTACTTGAACTCAAACATTAATGCAATTAAGACTTGGGCCACCACTTTCACTGAGAAGGTCCTAAATAGTCAATAGAAGCAACAAAGCAAGTGCAATAGTGGAAATAATAGTGCAAAGTACTACCACACTTGAAATGGCCAGGTAATGGACAAATGATGTGCAAATGGATATGCCCAATGAATTTTAGTCAATAATAGTTATTAAAGAAGAAGAACATGGAGAATCTAATTGTGGATATAAGTTAGGTGAATTTTCAAACGCTAAGCCACAATGAAGAAAAAAATATTTTGATGGTAAAAAGATGAATTAAAAAATTCACAAGATATTTAATCCCCATGGTGCTTATTCCGAGGACAAATAGTAACAATTTTATAGATTTTTTATCAACCAAAATGGTGTTGGCTAGAGTAAGATTAATAATTTTTCAATTGTGGTTTGACCAATTTTATTTTAAAGTGGATCAAAGGGGAAACCAATACTTTTGTCGCTGCTTTGATAAGATAAATGACAACTAAAATGGTAAGACCAACTCACTACAAAAATCCTTGAAAAGGGTATTATAATAAATTTGAAGTTATTTGAAACAATTTAAAGAATTGTCTCAATCCCCCAAAAATGTTAGAGAACTAGTGAATTAGAAATATAAAGGAGCTAAACATGCTAAGAATAGGCGGTGTCTAATGACATTGTTACAACACTTAATCATAAGTTAGTATAACTCATCTTATAATAGGAAACACAAGGAACCAAAAGACTTCCATGATCAATCACTCCATAAGGCCATCTATATATAGCGCTAGAGTGTAACTAAACCCCTTGAAGTAAGGAGTGCATGGTCCACTTTGATTGGTCAGATTTTCTAATGAACTCCTTGAATTCTACCTCCTCCTATGCACTAGTCAACTACCATGGTTGACCCGATCGGCCAGTAAAAAATTTAATTGTCTACTTAACTACTCAATTGACTATCAACCATCAACTGACAACCTTCATAATATCCAAGGATGTGAAGGATTTATTGTTCCAACAAAAGTAACTACTTTATGTAGTAATGGATATATTCACTAATGGATCATACAAAATAGAAGGACCACCTTTTGATGTATTCATCAATTTTGGAGAATTCATATGCATGTATACTAATCATGGGTTATGGACACAAAATATATCAATCATGGGTTATGGTGAAAAATGGGAATGACGACTGGCATGCTCTTCAACTTAGGAAGCATGACTACTATCTTCGTTGAACATAAAATACACCATTATTGTAACTATGATTGTAATGCTCGAACACTTAACCACACTTAATCATATCTCCAATAAATGGAATATAGTAGCATGTATATGATTGAACTGATATTTTCAATACCCCCACTCAATCACATATTTGCAATGAAGTGTAGTCCCATGTTCTCACTGAAGTCTTC
>ML787472.1:506384-525565 GCA_009831015.1 Picea engelmannii | reverse complement strand
TATATATATATATATATATATATATATATATATATATATATATCAAAATTCTTTTAATAAAAATGATAAAATTTTACCACTAGCATGATTTAGACCTAGACCTTAATTTTCGTGATGGGCGACATTTTATTAGGGAAAAAGTTTTTAAAAATTCTTATCTCATTGTTCATCCTAAGGCCGTCTAGGTTCATTCATTTATCAAACAACGCGACGTGCCCTTCAAGACGCACTAGGTGCTCCAAGGGTGCCACTCGCCTCATCTGTTCCCTTGCGCGACGTGCCCTTCAAGACGCACTACGTGCTCCAATGGTGCCACTCACCTCTTTCCATTTTTCTTGCGCGACGTGCCCTTCAGGATGCACCACGTTCTCCAAGGGTGTCACTCGCCTCTTGACTGACTTGGTAGACATCAAAAACCCCTGGAGTCAATACTCCGCCAGGTGAACTTGTGGGAGACTAAGGGCCTCTAAGGAATAAGGTCCCCGCCTTATTGCACGCCCCTTAGAATCATCGTGAATGACTATCGTAGTCTGCCCTCACGACATTGTGGGTCCTCTCGAACTAGGTAAACGTTAACCTACAGTTCGAGCCACGACGGGAGTGCTAGTAGGCTGTGGCAGGGCTGCTGTCCACACCTCTCCCTCAACATCTCTGGTAGTCGTGCGTGACCCCTTTACTCCACATGTGAGTCTGGTCGACAAGCTATCGTTAGCCTGCATCATCGACAAATCATGTCAGAACATATCCATATCATATCATCTAATCAGATGCACTAATATCACAATAAAACAATCAAACCCCAATGGTATACTCCCTGACTCGATCCAGAGTCCAAGGGGTTCCATCAATGCCTCTGCATCCTCGAGGTCCAAAATCCTGCACACTTAGTAAAACCGAGTCAATAGCACCTGTCTATTTCAAGGCGGTAAAACAACATGTCATCATCCCATAATGCCTCATAATCAAAATCAAAAGTTTTAATAGCATAATAATCCGGATCACTTGAGAGCAAGTGTCCTCAAAGAATAAGTTCGCTCAATGCGCTAGAGCGGGATGTTACACTTTAAGACCCCAATTGTTTTCACATCTCCATGCTAAAAAATAAACATCAAACCACCATGAAAGGGATTTAGGACCCTTCCATGTAATGCATAAACTTAGTTCAATATCAATCCTCATAACTAAACTTGGACATGGATGCAATTGAGACTTCGACCACCACATTCATTGGGAAGGTCCCAAATAGTCACTAAAAGAAACAAAGCAGATGTAACAATGGAAATAATTATGTAAAGGACTACCCTTGAAATGGCGAGGCAATGGGACATGATTTGCAAATGGATGTGTCCAATGAATTTTGCTCAACAATGCTTATTGAAGTAGAAGAATAGAGAGAATTGATCTATGGATATAAGTTAGGTGACCACATATGAAAATAATTACCACATTAATGAAAAATAGATTTTAATGGTAAAAAGTCAAATTGAGAAATTTCAATGATGTTTAATCCCCATGGTATTTAGTGAGAGGACTAATAGTAACAATTTAAAAATTTTATCAACAAAAATAGGTGCATTGTTGGCCAGAGAAGATTGATAAATTTAATTATGGTTTGACCAATTTGATTTAAAGTAAAATGGATTAAAATAGAAACAAATTCTTTTTTCAATGCTTTGATAAGAGAAACAACAACAACTAAAATGGTCCAACCTATCTCATTGGGAAATTCATCATAAGGGGTACTCTAACAAATTTGGAGTTATTTGAATACAATTAAAACATTTGTCTGAATCCCCAAAAACAACTACTTTGTCATTGGTAATGGATGTATTCACTAATGGATCATACAAAATAGAAGGACCCATCTGTTGATGTATTCATCAATTATTCAAGATTTATATCCATGTATCTTAATCATGGGTTATGGACATGTTATAATGCAAGTTGTAGGTTGGGAAAAGCCCGAACCAACCATAAAGCAAGTGCTACAACTTGGGAATACTACACCCAATGTCACCTCGATGTAGGTCTCGCACTTCAAGGGTGACTAGGCCACTCTAGGGAGGCGATCCCAGTGACCCCTAGGGGGATTGAGATGGATATGGATAGATATGGAAGTGAAGCCCCTAGAGTTCAAGTCTAAGTGGAGTGAAATGTGTGGAATGAAGTCTTGGGAAGTTCCAAGGGTTTCCAAGTATGTTGAGTAACATGTAAATAGTGAAATACCTGTCCGAGACACAATAAAAACCACTTTTGCAATGATGTATGTTAGTTGGATCAGCAAGTTAAGCTTGCTGTCCCTAATTTGCAGTAATATATAACAGTATATATCAGCAAGTAAATGGTACTATAAGCTTCTCAATAAGTGCTAGAGATCAAGTAGAAAATACAAGAGAAAGACTAGTTAGTGACTAGCTAAACTCAAGATGAAAATCCAATATTCTAGCACAAAAGATAAGTCTGTTGTAAACACTTGTCTGCAACAAATTATATCCGCCTTATGGCTGTAACAGTCAAGGTATTACAACAATAAAATGAGCCACTGAAATCCCCTCAAACTTTTCCAAAAAGTGCGCTAGACCAAGAAGAGTAGGTGTGCAAACTTTGAGCAAAATCCAATGGTTGATAAGAGAGTTGTTCAAACAAATGAGTTAGGGTTTCTGCAACGCTAATGGCTGAAGATGTAATTTTGTAACATGAAAAAGAAGTATCCCCTTGATGGGCACACCCTAGTGGTTGTGAGGTGCCCAAGGCACAAGGAATACAATCCACTTTGCAAGAAGTAAAAATGACTGAAATCACGTTTCCCAATGCAATATTTTATTTTTCCAATGCATTAATAAATGACTAGTGCTCTTAATTATTAGGTTAATGGGGTCATGAAAAGAAAGAGCTAGAGAAGCTACTTCCTTGGGGTGTAAGCCCTTTTACTTCCCAAGGCAAGTTTCTCTAGCTAGGGTTTAAGCTAAGAGGGTGTATGCCCTTATACTTCTCTTAGAAAACCCTTGTTAAAGCAATAAGATGAAGCATAAAGTGATGAAAACTATGGTCGGGGTGTATGCCCTTATACTTCCCACCCTGTTCCTAGCAAAATAACTTTGACTTGAAACAAATGATAGCATGAGAGTAAAAACCATACCAATTCAAGGAAAAATGCTAAGATAATCCACCACAAAATCAATAGATAAGCCTTCCAAGGCTAGTGCATCACTCCCATAAACCATAACATCAAGAGATAACCATAAACATGAGCTAAAAGAGACAACCTTGCCAAAGATAGCGAAAATTTCAAACCAAGTCCTCTCACAATGAGGGAGAGTTATGTTAAAATGAGATCTTATGATCTTTTATTTATACAAATGTAACCAAGGTGACTTGTCCACAAATTAAGCGGTAAAACACAAGAATAGGGGTCAAAAACTTTAATCTTGCCCCCTTTTACAAATTAATCCATTTAAAATTCACTTTTGCACATAAGAAAACCTTAATTTTAGAAGGACGTCTCCCCTTTAGGGGACGTTTTGCCACTTTGAGGAAGTCGTTGGTGTTGGAGAAGCATGGGTAGGCCTCCAAAGGCCACATGTCAAGCATATAAGCACTCTCATCATGGTGAATAACCTATTCTCCTCAAAACGTCCATGTGTCAAATGAGTGGCACCTCACCACCATGCCCTAGCCCCCCAAGCATGATGTCAAGCTCGAAAATAGGATGTTTTTTTCCTCTTGGGAAAATCGTTTGGCAAGTGAGGGCTGATCTATGTCGTCCAAGTTATCATCAAGGGCTTCCAAGTTTGATCTCTCTCATCCGGCATGCAGTCCCTTGGCATCCAACCTATGGGCTTGTAGCCCCATGGAAGCCCAAGCTAGGCTTGTTCTCCCAAAATTGTCCACCAACTAGGTCCTGCAAAGACAAATGAGAATGCCCTCCAAGGATCTTAAGTCATATCATCATGATAAGTGAATCCAATCAATAAATAAACCACCTAAGCATGTGAATCAAAGATCACTATATCAAACAATTAATCGCTTAAGGACATTATTTGACTTGTCAAGCTTGAATATGGGAGGGTTGACGAGGTGTCCTATTGGGTAGATCTTGCCCTAGGTCAAGGAAAGTCTCCAAGAGATCCCTCTCTAAGCCATGTAAAGTGGATGAAGTGGTTGGGGTCAAGACTCAATGGGCATAGGGCTCATGACATACAAGGGGTCGTAGTGTCTCATTCATGGGTGCCTTTGTAGAGGGTGTGTGGTACCTTCGTCCGCAATGCACTTTTTCTAAGCCCATCAATTGTCTTTTATCTTTCTTTCTTAGTATTTTTCTTTCAATATAGCATAAGGAGAGATTGGAGGTCACTACATTGGCGTGGTGACCAGATGATGGCAATGCCACCCACAAACACCTAGTGGAAATGAGAAGTCTGGCTCGTGATGAGACCTCCTATCCTTCAACTAACCTTTTAAGCATTCTTTATTATATTGTGGGTCCCCTTTACTCAAAGATAAGTGTTTCACCGCTTTCTTGGGTGATCCTTGGGCGAAGCATCTGGAAGGTTTATACAAGGCTTTTATCTTTTACCCAACATCAACCCTTATGGGCCTTCAACCCCTTCTTCCCATAGAATGAGGGGCAACCCCTTCTTGGGTCAATACACCCTAAAATCCCAAGAGATAAGGAAATGGAGGGGAATAATGATGGAAATTGGTAAGTATGGTCAAGAACGGTATGATGGCTATTTAAGGGAGTTTCCAGTAGCAAACCCATCCCCAAGGAAAACCACTTACTAGGGAACAATGTCAACCACCAAGGTGAAGCAGGGCAGAAGGCATAATGTCCAAGCATATATCATGAAATCTAGAGCAATATAAGATACAACACACTTAATTTGCTTAAATATTGAAATGATGCTCACCATAATACTGACTTGTACCTCATAGAGCAAGGCCCCTTGCCTTTTGGAAGCCAACTGATGTGATGGATATCATCTGCAAATCTGTGACCATCTATGGTGGTGAGTGGGTTTTCCATCTGTGCAAATGGGTACTATTGTTCATGTAGTCTCTCGACACTCCATATTTGCAAACTGAGGGCCTCGAGACATAATCTCCTTAGTTTTCCACAAAATGGGGATAATAGGACAAAAATATGGGAATCACAACTAACATGCTTATTAACTGAAGAAACATGAATACTATCTCCAACTAACACCAAATACATCATTATTGTAATTATGATCATAACTTCCTAATGCTTAACCCCACTTAATCATATTTCTAATAAATGGAATATAGTAGCACACACATATGGACTTGGACATGGATGTAATCGAGACTTGGGTCACCACATTCACTGAGAAGGTCCCAACTAGTCACTAGAAGCAACAAAGCAGGTGCAACAATGGAAATAATTATGTAAATGACTACCACCCTTGAAATTGCTAGGAATGGGAAATGATTTGCAAATGGATGTGTCTCGTGAATTTTGGTCAAGAATGCTTATTGAATTCGAAGAATAGGGAGAATTGATCTATGGATATAAGTTAGGTGACCAAATATGAAAACAATTACCACATTAAAGAAAAATAGATTTTAATTGTGAGAAGTGAAATTGAGAAATTCAATGATGTTTAATCCACATGGTATTTACTTTGAGGACTATGTAACAATTTAAAATTTTTTATCAACAAAAATAGGTCCATTGTTGGCTAGAGAAGATTGATAAATTTACAATTATGGTTTGACCAATTTGATTTAAATTAAAAAAGATTAAAATTGAAACAAATGGTTTTGTCAATGCTTTGATAAGAGAAACGTCAACCACTAAGATGGTCCAACCTAGCTCATTAAGAAATTCATCATAAGGGGTACCATAATAAATTTGGAGTTATTTGAAAACATTTTAAAGAATTGGTAATGGATGTATTCACTAATGGATCATACAAAATAGAAGGACCCACCTTTTGATGTATTCATCAATTCCACGAGATTCAAATGCATGTATTTCAATCATGGGTCATGGACAAAACTATGGGAATCACAACTGACATGCTTATTAACTAAAGAAACATGAATACTATCTCCATTGACCACCAAATACATTATTATTGTAACCATGATTGTAACTTCCGAATGCTTAACCCCACTTAATCATATTTCTAATAAATGGAATGCACCCACATATGAACCTGGACATGGATGCAATTGAGATTTGGGCCACCACATTCATTGAGAAGGTCCCAAGTAGTCACTAGAAGTAACAAAGCAGGTGCAACAATGGAAATAATTATGTAAAGGACTAGCACCCTTGAAATGGCTAGATAATGGGAATTGATTTGCAAATAGATGTGTCCCATGAATTTTGGTCAACAATTCTTATTAAAGCAGAAGAATAGGGAGAATTGATCTATGGATATAAGTTAGGTGATCAAATATGAAAATAATTACCACATTAAAGAAAAATAGATTTGAATGGTAAAAATTCAAATTGAGAAATTTCAATGACGTTTAATCCCCATGGTATTTACTATGAGGACTAACAGTAATAATTTAAAATTTTTTATCAACAAAAATAGGTGCATTGTTGGCTAAAGAATATTGATAATTTTAGGTTGGACCAATTTGATTTAAAGTAAAAAGGATTAAAATAGAAACAAATGCTTTTGTTAATGCTTTGATAAGAGAAACAACAACAACTAAAATGGTCCTAACTAGCTCATTAGGAAATTCATCATAAGGGGTACTATAATAAATTTGGATTTATTTGAAAACATTTTAAAGATTTGTCTCAATCCCCCAAAAGAACTATTTTTTCATTGGTAATGGATGTATTCACTAATGGATCATACAAAATAGAAGGACCCACCTTTTGATGTATTCATCAATTCCGTGAGATTCATATGCATGTATCTCAATCATGGGTTTTGAACAAAAATATGGGAATCACAACTGACATGCTTATTAACTAAATAAACATGAATACCATCTCCATCAAACACCAAATACATCATTATTGTAATTATGATCGTAACTTCCGAATGCTTAACCACACTTAATCATATTTCTAATAAATGGAATATAATAGCACACACATATGAACCTGGGCATGGCTGCAATAGAGACTTGGGCTACCACATTCACTGAGAAGGTCCCAAATAGTCACTAGAAGCAACAAAGCAGGTGCAATAGTGGAAATAATTATGTAAAGGACTACCACTCTTGAAATGGCCAGGTAATGGGAAATTCTTTGCAAGTGGATGTGTCCCATGAATTTTGGTCAACAATGCTTATTAAAGCAAAAGAATAGGGAGAATTGATATATGGATATAAGTTAGGTGACCAAATATTGAAATAATTACCACATTAATGAAAAATAGATTTTAATGGTAAAAAATTCAAATTGAGAAATTCCAATGATGTTTAATCCTCATGGTATTTTCTGTGAGGACAAATAGTAACAATTTAAAAAGTTTTATCAACAAAAATAGGTGCATTGTTGGCTAGAGAAGATTGGTAAATTTACAATCATTGTTTCACCAATTTGATTTAAAGTAAAATGGATTAAAGCATAAACAAATGCTTTTGTCAAATCTTTGATAAGAGAAACGATGGCAACTAAAATAGTCCAACCTAGCTCATTAGGAAATTCATCATAAGGGGTATACTAATAAATTTGGATTTATTTGAAAACATTTTAAATATTTGTCTCAATCCCCCAAAACGACTACTTTGTCATTGGTAATGGATGTATTTAGTAATGGATCATACAAAATAGAAGGACCCACCTTTTGATGTATTCATCAATTCTGCGAGATTCATATGCATGTCTCTCAATCAAGGGTTATGGACAAAAATATAGGAATCACAACTAACATGCTTATTAACTGAAGAAACATGAATACTATCTCCATGAAACACCAAATACATAATTATTGTAACTATGATTGTAACTTCCGAATGCTTAACCCCACTTAATCATATTTCTAATAAATGGAATGCACACACATATGAACCTGGACATGGATGAAATTGATATTTGGGTCACCACATTCACCGAGAAGGTCCCAACTAGTCACTAGAAGCAACAAAGCAGGTGCAATAATGGAAATAATTATGTAAAGAACTACCTACCCTTAAAATGGCTAGGTAATGGGCAATGATTTGCAAATGGATGTGTCCCATGAATTTTGGTCAACAATGCTTATTGAAGCAGAGGAATAGGGAGAATTGATCTATAGATATAAGTTAGGTGACCAAATATGAAAATAATTAACATATTAAAGAAAAAATAGATTTTAATGGTAAAAGGTCAAATTGAGAAATTCCAATGATGTTTAATCCCCGTGGTAGTTACTATGAGGACTAATAGTAACAATTTAAAAAGTTTTATTAACACAAATAGGTACATTGTTGGCTATAGAAGATTGATAAATTTACAATTATGGTTTGTCCAATTTGATTTAAAGTAAATGGATTAAAATGGAAACCAATTCTTTTTCCAATGGTTAAGATAAAAAAAAACAACTAAAATGATCCAACCTAGCTCATTATGAAATTTATCAAAAGGGGTATTATAATAAAATTGGAGTTCTTTGAAAACATTTTAAAGATTTTGTCTCAATTCCCAAATATAACTACTTTTTCATTGGTATTGGATGTATTCACTAATGGATCATACAAAATAGAAGGACCCACCTTTTGATGTATTCATCAATTATGTGAGATTCACATGCATGTGTCTGAATAATGGGTTATGGAAAAAAATATGGAAATCAAAAGAAACATGAATACTATCTCTATCTAACATCAAATACATGATTATTGTAACTATGATCGTAACTTTTGAATGCTTAACCCCACTTAATCATATTTCTAATAAATGGAATATAGTAGCACACATATATGATTGAATTAATATTCAATTCCTCCACTCAGTCACATATTTGCAATGAAGAGCATAACCATTTTATCATTGAGGTCTTTGCTTAATCATGTAATTGTTTTCATGTTAGATATTTCAAACATAAATTCTTAATCGATCTACCATAAGACCTCATTGTCTCCACATCTCCAAGCTCAAAACCAAACATCAGACTACCATGAAATGGATTTATAACCCTTCCATATTGAACATAAACTTTGTTCCACATCGATGCAAATGAGACTCGGGAGACTATGTTCACTGAGAAGGTCCAAACTGGTCACTAGAAGCAAAAAAGCAAGTGCAATAGTGTAAATAATAATTCAAAGAACTACCACCCTTGAAATGGGCAAGTAATGGAAAAATGATTTGCAAATGGATGTGCCTAATGAATTTTTGTCAACAATGCTTATTGAAGTATAAGAATAGGGAGAATCCATTCATGGATGTAAGTTAAGCGAATTTTCCAAATTTGAAATGAATTACCACATTGAAGAAAAATAGATTTTAATGGTTAAAAGGACAAATTGAAAAATTCCAAATATATTTAATCCCCATTGTACTTATTGTGAGGATTAATAATAACAATATTAAATACTTATTATCAACCAAAATAAGTATATCGTTGGCTAGAGTAAGATTGATAAATTTGCAATTATGGTTTGACCAATTTGGTTTTAAAGTAACATGGTTTAAAGGGGAAACAATTGCTTTTGTTGATGCTTTGATGAGAGAAATAACAATGACTAAAATGATTAAACCTAATTCACTAGGAAAATCCTCAAAAGGGGTTCTATAATAAATCCAGAGTCATTTGAAACAATTTAAAGATTTGTCCAAGTCCCAAAAAATAATTGCTTTGTCATGTAGTAATGGATGGATTCACTAATGGGATCATACAAAATAGAAGGACCACCTTTTGATGTATTCATCAATTTTGTAGGATTCATATGCATGGATCTCAAACATGGGTTATCTTGGACACAAAATATGTCAATCATGGGTTATGGACAAAAATATTGGAATCACACTTGGCATTATCAACAACTTAGGAAGCATGACTACAATCTCCGTTGAACATCAAACCTTATTACCATGATAATGATATTAACTTCAAAACATTTAACCACAATTATTCATATTTCCAACAAATGGAATTTAACCACACTTATTCATATTTCCAATAAATGGAATATAATAGCACATATATGATTGAACTATTATTTTCCATAGACCCACTCAGTCACATATTTGTAATGAAGTGCAAACTCGTGTTTTCACCGGCCTTTGCTTCATTATGTAATTTTTTTTATCACATTAGAATTCAAACTCAAATGCTTATTCAAACTCCTCTAAGACCCCAATTGTCTTTGTGTCTCCATGATTGAAATAAGACATCAAATCACCATGTAAGGGATTCAAGACCCTCCCATGCCATGCATAAACTTGGTTCATCATCAATGCTCATACTTGAACCCAAACATCAATGCAACTGAGACTTGGGCCACCACATTCAACTCCTCCTCAATCACATGAGTCTCCTAGTGGGAGATCTATCACTTTACATTAGATAATCACACTTTTTTTGATAAAACCACCAACTAATTGAATTTTCAAATGTTTTATAGTTAATGTCTAACATTCTTTCTTAAATATCATGCAACTCTATACTCCTTGTCAAGAGTATAATATAGCCTCCTTATCATTGAAGAGTAAAATCCTCCATTGTCGCAATCTAGTCTCTTATCCCATTTTCAAAAGCCACCATGCGATTATGCCTAGAGGTCCATTCTACAACCCATCATGAGTGAAATGCATAATGTTCGAGTTCAACAGTGATTTGGCACATGGCATTTAGAAAACATAATAAAATAACAATACAAAATAAATACCCAAAGTGTGTGTAAAGAGATTATATATTTTTAAAGAAATTATATAATGAACAACATTATCATTAAAGGAAATTGTAATGAAGAGATATTATAGAATTCAATTGCCACATACACTAGCATAGATCCATTTTAACTCTAGATCTTTTGTGGTGTTATTTATTAGAAAAATAGAAGATCCATAGTAGAAATAACAAAATATAGCAAGATTCAGAGAAAAAAGACAAATTATAGCAACAACAGGCAATTCTAGAAGAACTAAAATAACACAAATAACAATACTGATACAAATTGGATCCTTACCAAAATCTCTTTGTAAACTTTGTAACAAGCATTTAATTGTTTTTGGAAAAGTTAAGAAATTGTTCAAAATTCCTTTGGAAGTTTAAACAAACCATTGTGATGGTTGGCCTTCCAAGGAAGCCCATTAAAAAAGAAGGTTTTCATGAAGAAGAGCATGAAAGGTATCATTGAGGAAGAAATGAAGAAGGGAAGTGTCATAGATGAGAGATCAAGGATGAATTTTGCTTGATGATTGGAGGAGAAGAAGACATTGAATTTGTCCCACGATGAGTGAAGATTGTTATTGAGCCATGGCCATCTAAAAATTTCCTACTATTGAGTAACAATACGCTAAAACTGAGTATATTTCACCATTTTGTAATCAATTTCCTACTTAAGAAAATCCGCATAAAATCTAGTTTTCCCATTTGGGGTTTCCATGGAAAAATATTTGTGTCTATGGTGCATTTAAAGTCTTTGTGGTTGATGAATTGTTGTGGCCAAGCATTATGTTCTAGTAATTGAAATAAAATTCCTTCATCAATTTTTGCATTC
This sequence comes from Picea engelmannii, assembly GCA_009831015.1. Taxonomy (NCBI): domain Eukaryota; kingdom Viridiplantae; phylum Streptophyta; class Pinopsida; order Pinales; family Pinaceae; genus Picea; species Picea engelmannii. The sequence continues at coordinate 513,925 of ML787472.1, read as the reverse complement.
AATGGAATCTCTGTATGGAACCCATAGCTCAATCCTCCAATTGTTTGATCATTGGCATGGAGATAATGCTTGTGTGTTGTGTTACTAGGCCGCTACAACACAATTATTAATTCGTTGGTTTCCTTTTCAATTCTTTAAATTCCTAGCTCTCTTTGCCTTATGATTGGGTCATTAGGTTGTATTTATAGCCAACGAATTGTCTTCTCTATTTGAACTCGGTGTGATAATACCTCTCTACATTACACACACCCTATGCAAAAGCATAATCACCTTCGAGAGTGTGATTACTCTTTGGTTTGAATTTTTGGCTTGGTAGGGAGTGTTGGAATATGCTCTATCATAAACTACATGTGCAACAAAACCAATATTCAAACTTGAGCCTCCTTAAATTTAATACATATTTAAGGCAATGCACAAATGCCCAACTATTAACTCCTCTTAGATATTGATTTAACGCCATGGATGATCTTTATCTTAAATGTTTTGTAGGTTACACCAATCTTCTAGCCAACCATCTTCCTAGTTCCGTGCCTGCTACTATGGATAGTGTTCCAAAAGCATAAAAATTTGAAGAAGTAAACTTATAGACTTTTCCATCGAGAAATAGTCAAGGCGGAATGTGGGGATATAAATCTACACCTAATGTTGATGGTATGCATTGATCATAAGAAAGTGAATGCTATAAATTAATCAACTTATTTCTATAATTGAAACACAAATGTTTGAAGTATAGAATTTGAAGTTGTAGCTTACAGTTATGTTTTGTGACACACAAGGAGTAATTTATGGTGTTACCCTACCTTAAGGGTTTTTCTCTCAGTATTCTTGTGTTGTTTATGGTGAATGCTTTGGTATCTTGAAATTTTAAGGGTTTAATTCTGAAGTTTTATGGTTTATTCTCTATTATATTTGTTAAGGGTCACTATAGAAGTTGTACCCACGAAGGCCCTTCATCCATTCATTGAAGGCATTCCCCTATCCGATCCACGAGATGTCTAACCATAGATCTCCTTGCATGCCTTGATTGGAATTCCGTCAAATTGATTGGCTACATCAAACATTGCAATTTCATTGTCTTAATTGACATCGGTAGCACCCACAGCTTCATTCAATGACATGTAGTCGAAGGAACCCACTACTACATCCATGTTGTGAACAACTTCCAAATCATGATTTCTAATGAAGGTTCCATGAAATGTGGTCATTGAGAAAATGTGAGGCTTCAAATGGATGATTATTCTCTGAAAACCCACATGTTTTCTATTGAAATGGGTGGTTGTGAAATTGCCTTGGGTGTTGAATGGTTATGGACATTAGGTCCCATTACCATGGATTTTTGTGAGTTATACATGAGTTTCCAACAATATGGGCATAACTACACTTTTAAAGGAATTACAACTAGCTCGCTAGAGATCATCAACTCCCACCATATGGAAAATCCCGTTAAAAAGGTGCATTCATGAATTGTAGCTCAATTCCATGCCATTCAAGCCTTTGAGATGCATTCTTAACCCATTCATCCTGACATGCAATTAGTCTTGGAAAAACACCAATCTATATTTGAATCTCCCAAAGGACTACCACCCTCTTGAGGTGAGCATAATCATTCTATTATGATCATACCATGCAACCTCTCACCCAATGTATTCCCATATCACCATCCATTTTCCTAAAAAATGAAATAGAAAATATAGTTCAGGAGTTGTTGGCCATTGGTGTCATCTACCTTAGTACTGGCCCTTAGTCGTCACCGATGATCATCGTTCTCATTAAAGAAGGCACTTGACACATGTGTCTTGACTTCTAAGCTTTGAACAATTTGGCAATCAAGGATAAGTTTCCCATTCCAATCATTGATGACCTTTTGGATGAACTCAAGGGTGATCAATTCTTCACCAAACTTGATCTCTACTTGCACTATCACCAATTTTGCATGAAGGAAGTAAATATTCTTAAAACTGTTTTTTGAATTCATGAAGGCCATTGCGAGTTCTTGGTTATTCCATTTCACCTTTGCAATGCACCTTCCACCTTCCAAGGTCTCTGAACAAAATATTTAAACCCTTTTTGCATCACTTTGTCCTTGTATTTTTTTATGACATCTTGATCTATAGTAAAACTTGGCAATCCCATGTCACCCATGTGGATCATTTATTACAACTAATTGTCGACCATTAACTCTTTCTTAACTGGTCCAAATGTGCCTTTGGTCTACAATTAAATATTTGGTCCATATTATTAGTCATGTTGGTGTGCAAAGGTAGAGAGTGGTACCAATGTGATCAACATTGTGTCCTCGACCTCTTGATATAGATTCCTGGTAGTGGTGTGGGTGTGCCCACCAAAAATACTTACTACAGAGTGGTACCATGGAAATCAACACGATGGAAGGATTTTGTCGAGATAGATATCAAATAAGGGTGTGGGAAAGACCCATACTTTTTTTTTGCTACTATTGGCGGAGTTGTACTCTTGCCTAAACATTACTATGTTGACAGAATTCCCAAATTCTTAATTCTACAATTTATGGAGGAATTTCATAGACTAGCAATAGGGGACAATATTTCCAGGGTCACAAGGGCAAGGGAGTGCTAGGTGCTATAGTTCTGTGATATACGTGTAGGGTTTAATAGAAGTACTCAACCTAATCTCTCAAGGCAATAACTAAGGGGGTTAGACCGTACCCTTAACTGTACTACCTGATTACCGAGGTACTAGAGAGTAATATTTCCGAGTGTTGGTCTTAGTGCACTATAGTAGAAAAATGGTTATTAGCTTATCTAAAGTTGGTTTCGGGTAACCTAAGGGACTTTTGATATACTCGAGGGTACATGGAAGTGGAATTCCATGTATAGGTGATGTTTGATGCATTACTACTTGAAGGGGTACCGATACGGGTTACAAGGGTGTCCTACTAGGTGAAACCACTTGTGTTTTCTACATGCATTCTTCCTTGACTACAATTTTACCCATTGAACAATAGATCATTGTGTTATTTATATATGTTGAAATATGTCTCTAGCCTTAAGAAAATATCTAAAATTCTTGGCTTAGGAAAGTGCTCTGTTACTAGTTGTCGTGTTCTTTATTAGAAAAAAATAAAGATTCAAAGAAAAACAATAGAATATGGCAAGATTTAGAGCAAAAATGACATATTATAACAAAAATATCCATTTGTAGAAGAACGATAATACCATAAATAACAATACCTTTAGTGATGAAAGCAATTTCCACTTATCTCTTGGAGGGGGAAACCTCTAGATGAGCAGAGCTCCAATTAAAATATGCTTCACAAGACTTCTCATTACCTTACTTCTACTTCATTATATAGTTTCTATCTAACCTCCTATGAACCTTTTAGTAGGTGGAACCTTCTAGTAAGCCTTCTTACGATTATTGCTTTTAGACTATATCTACTAAATGGACCTTATTTAATAGACATGGCCTCAATACATAACAACTTATCTATCTACTTAAGGGGGCTAGGGTAGGATCATAACATCTTTTAAGCACAAAGATATTTGTATCTTAATTTCTTCTTTATCTCTCTCAATGTTTAATAGATCCTGAATTAATATGGATTCAAGTTGGTATTTACAACAATAACGCCGTGTTCCAAATTTCAAAGACTAGTTAAAATCCACAAAAATTCCTCATCAATGATGATTGATAGAGGAATGATTTAATGTCATCACCATCCTTAACTCCAAAATGCTACTTAACAACATATTTTCCATAACAATGCATAACCTTTACATAGATGACAACTCACAAAAAATTGAATCATAAATTATTTTTTTGTCTTTCAAATTCTTATAAAGTTCATAAATTACTTGAGAGAAAATCATAAAAAAATATTCAATCAATTTAAAAACATAAATCCTCACACCCTAATGCAACTTGTCCTCTTGATGAACTCCATTTGCCCTAACACTGTAATTCCTTTCACTAGAAACCAAAACAAGAAATAGGTTCTCAATTAGACCACACATGAACCAATGGATTCAATGTAACAATCAAATGTTTTTTAATTGTCATTACAATGAGTCATGCATCTAATCAAAAGATGTAATAAAATGACATCAACCACATCTCTACTAACTGTATTTAATCTTGGCATTATAATGACTCACACATCTAATCAAAAGAGTTAATTGAATGACATCAACCACATCTCTACTAAAATTTAGGTAGTCTCTCTATTGGAATTGTTAACTCCTACTTGTCTTATGGAATAATGCATAATACAAGTGGGTTGTGGTTTGCTTTTTCTAATGGTCATTGTGATGTAGAATTTATCTCTACACGATTATTCTTCTGCCAAGATTAGGAGGTTGTTATATCTAGTTGGATATGATATATTCTCTCCAACTAGTTTAGCTCTTAAGTTAGTGCGTGGTTGCGATATTGTTTCAATAGGTTGTTTGAGTGATAAGATAGCATGTCTATCTTTAGACAAACATTCATGTATTTATGTGTAAATATGCATTGTTCAACATATCACTCAACATAGTTTTGGTGTCTAAAAAACATGTCTGCTCTCTCATTTCTGCACATGGACCCAACTGAAAACCAGGCCAATCATAAAAAACAAATCAGTGAATGTGATTACATTAACAAATCTACTAGATTTAATTGGGTAATAATATATCTAAACAAGGAGAATTATATACCATTGTTGATCCGTGAGTATTGATTGGATTAACAAAGTATGATGACAAAGTTACAAAGTGAATACATCTATAACACACTTGTAGAGGTTTAAGGCCTGGTAGTGTAGATCAAATGCATCAACTTGACGGTACACACTAAAAGGTTTCCTATGTGGCAGCCCATGTAATACCCAAAGTTTCAGAAACTATTGAGGGTGTTGGAACTGTGAAAAGGAAATGTTTGAGAAATACCTAAAGAGGTCACATAAATTAAAAAAACAATAATTTCTTAGCAAAAATCCAAATGTGTTTTGACTCAAACTGGTCAATTCAGGTGAGTCATAGCCTACACATATCCTCTCATCCCAATATGTAATGGAAGTTTTTTGAATTAGTTGTGCACTATCTACCATGTTGTTCAGGTGCATCTTTGTGATATTGTGGTCATGCTAGCAAGGAAGATGAAACAATGGAAGGAATTGGCCTCAGTAGCATTTATTCAACATTAATGACTTGTTTTTGTGCACTAAGAGACTTCTTGGTGCATGTCGGTGTGCATTTATTTAGAAGGTTTTTCATGTTTAATGCGCATGAATAACGAGGGTCATTGACATATTTACTTGTTGACAACATGGTTATATTGTTGGATCTATTATTGCTTGTGCACACTAGTGTTGGTGAAAATATCTTCGAAGTCATGATAATGTTCATAGTTTCTTTTGATAGGTGGTTTAGATTCATTGAAGTTAGCACACATATTGAGCCTTACAACCTCAATATGTGAGTATAGTTGTTTTGTTGGAATTTGTGACTCTAACAACTCACAGGTGAAGTATGGAAGTTCCAAGATGAAGATTAAACCAAGATGTAAAAGGAGACTCCAAGTATGTGCATAGATCTAAAGAAACATATAGGTAGAAGTATTTGGTTGTATGTATCATTATCTCTTGTTGATTATGATAACATTATGTGGAAATACTTTATAATATAAAAACCATTAATACATTTGCCTTGTGAGGTTTGTTGTAGGTTAAAGGAAAATACAATTACATGTTTTGTCTCTAGTTATTCCTTGATAAGAGATTGGTTGATAATGATGGCACCATAAGACCTCGAATTGGCGAGCATTGCGAGTTTAGGATTGATTTGGATACATCATTTATCTAGACTATTTTATGAGATAACGAGTGAGCACCATGGTTGGGATTCGAGGTGTCTTAATAGATGGAAATATGTTTATGGATGGCCAGTTGATTACCCTTTATAGTCAAGTTGATGTTAGGCCCTAGAGTCCTTGAGGATTTCGATAACTTGTTTGGTGTAGTGCATAACCTCTCTCATGGAGTTGTTAACACTTGGAGGAGTGGGCTATCTATTAGCTAAATGTTCTATGAGTGGACTGTGTTGGTTGTGAACTCTAGGGACTGTGGAAGGCCTATAAGATTGAAGTTTTCTATACATTGAGGGGGAGTTCATTAAGAAGCTAAGAAGATGAAGGAGCCATGTACATGAAGGACATCCTACTAAACCAGTGGTTGCAACAATTAGTTTCCCATGTATTTCAATGGATGGTTGTTCCTTTATACATACATTGGCAATTTGATGATGCCTACATGCTCAAGGTACGAGATGAAGGTCCTAGATTGGACTAAATATAGACTTTGTTGATCATGAATTTTTTTAGTTCTTAGTGGAGCATTTGATGCATTGAACTAGTGGAAGAAGATGATGAAGACATTCCTAACATAGATTAAGACAAGTGCTCGTTAATGGGGGGTGTTTGAATTATTAACTCCTACTTGTCTAATGGAATAGTGTGTAAAATGAGTGAGTTGTGGTTTGTTGTTTTAATGGTCATCGCGTTGTAAAATTGTCTCTACATGATTAGTATTCTTCTAAGCTTAGAAGGTTGTCAGATCTTATTGGATATGAGAGATTCCCTCCAACTAGTTTATCTCCTAAATTAATGCATGGTTGAGATATTGTCTCAATCCATTATTTGTGTGCTAAGATAGTGTGCCTATATTTAAACAAACACTCATTGATTTATGTGTGTACAATTGCATTGTTGACTAGATCACTCAAAATAGTTTTGTTGTGTGGAAACCATGTTTATTCTCCTATTTCTCTACATTATCACCATTATTTAACTCTATAAAGCTCCACATATAAGCCTTTAATATACCAAAAATCCACACTCTTTATAACATTAAATAGCCTCCATTTACTACATAAGTTTATTTGTAGAATTTTGGGAGCATTTAATATACCAAAACATCCACTCTTTATAACATTAGCCTCCATTTACTACATACTTTTATTTGTAGAATTTTGGGAGCATTTAATTAAGCCAAAGACATTCTTTTAGGGGGAGTTCTCTCTCGCTTTTTCATCGTCTGTCCATATCTTAAGGATACATAAAACATGTATCATTCAAATTTAGGAACCTTCTATGCATTCAGTGGATTTATTGGCGCATTCGATGAGTTCACTATTTTGTTGATTGAGTTATAAGCCAGACTAATTATATGAGTAACTATTTATGTGCGGATTCAGTGGCGTGGACTGATTATAGAAAGAAAGAAGAAAGAAAGTATTTTTAACGTCCACGAGGCTAAAAATAGCCTATGGGACAGATTGTTTTTCCATCTGGCTTTTGCATTCGGCCCTTTTCCTGTGAAGTTTTACAATAATCGCTCCCAGCTTCTCAACAAACTCTTCGCTGAATAGATTATCCCAGGACTTGGCTGCCAGAATACCTGCATAATTTTCCCTGCTGTCTTTGAGGGCCTCACATTCTAAAATGAAATGTTTTTCTGTTTCCACTTTTCCGGACGAGCACAAAATACATACTCTTTCTTCCCACCTTTCTTTTGGCCTTTTCCAGCG
>ML787472.1:447891-468841 GCA_009831015.1 Picea engelmannii | reverse complement strand
ACCCGAGCCAACCCCTTTTGAGAAAGAGAGTTTCTGGAGAGTAACCTATGAGAGGCACCCAGTTTGTATTAATCCAGTTTTCCAGCTTCTGAGTGCAAAGACTTTTATATGAGATCCGGCCTACCAGCGAGCAAGTAGACATCATACAAAGATTTTCAAAACCTACACCATCTCCCAGCACAAGGCGGGAGATCTTTTTTTTGGCCTTCCAAACCTTTCGACCTGTGTGTGACCCATGTGAGGGAGCTTTGTGGGAGGCTTGTGTTGTGGGGAGTACCGGGAAGTTAAAGGATGATGAAGATGGTCCGCCAGGAGTAGGAGCAGTACTGGTCTGAGCTGTATTAGTTGAAAATGGAGGAGGGGCAACAGAAGGGTGAGGGTTATTTGAGAAAGGAGGATAGGCAGGAAAAGACTGATTTCTGGAGGCGAGGGTATCCACTTTATCAAAAAGTCCTTCCTGCTCCCAGATGATCTCATCTGATGGATGCATCAGTTGGTGGGTCAGTGACTCCATGTGGTCCACCTCCTATCCGCTGGTGAGAGTGACAGAGCAAAGGGTAAGACCAATGGGGGAGCTGTTTAGTGCCTGACAGGAAGACAGAAAAAACAGAAGGAAAAGGCAAGTGGGAACTGTAATGGAAGACCCGATAAACACGGCCTGCACTCTCCAAGAAGGGTCTCGAGAGGAGGAACTGTCGGAGAGTAAAGTCAATAGAAAAAGATTAAAATAAATCAAGTGGTCGACAGGGGGAGAAAGTTTACCGGGGCCAGTCCAGAGACAGTACTGTTTAAATCGCTAAAAAACAAGGAAACAGTTCAGAGGCAATAGTAGAGGGACTATGGACCGAAATACGAAAGACTGTCAAGTCATCAGGGGGTCTCTGTAGTCACCACAGTAGATTGTCACAGGGGAATCTGGGACAGTGTGGTGGGGGCCGATACACCTCGGGCCATTACGCCTGTATCACCTGGTTCGACACGCCTGGTGCACCTGGTTCGACTCCCATCGCAGCTGTGCAACACAGCAACAAGCCGGTAGTTTGATTGGTTGTTATAAATGTTTTTGTGTGTTTGTGTTATTAATTGTAGTTGGTTGTTGTAAATGTTTTACACTAAAATGTTTACTAGAGATGCTAGAGATGCCATTCATAAATATAAGGGAACATCACTTGGGTTTTCTCACTAGGTTTTGTTTGTAAAAAAATATCAAAAATATGTACGAAACCCATTAAAAAAGATATCTTATACACGAATTTGATATGCCATGACCATAAAAATAGATTATTATTATTATATAATATGTGAAAAATTAAATAACATAATATGTTCTATAATAATAAAATATAATATTTAATATGGTATAACTTGATTTTTTTTTATAAATATATGTAAAATGTTGCATATTTGTTAATAAAAGCATGATTTCGTGCAAACAATGATAGTAGATGTGTTGTTTGTTGGGTTAGCTTTAACATTACCTATGAGTCATTTTTATGAAGGGTTGACTTTCAATTTGTTATATTCTCCACTTAGTAACACCTGAATGGTACTATTGAACATGCTCAAATGTGTGAGGTAATTATATAAAATCCTTCACCTTTTTATTCTTGATTCTTGTGGGTTCACCTTCTGCCTCGGAGTGGAATTTCCAGACGGTAACTGATGCATACATGGCTTCTCCATAAAAATAAAATCTCTCCATTCCATAAAAATAAAATCGCTCCATTCTAGTCATTGAATATTGCAATAGTTTCACATTTATTTGATCATTTACCAACATTTTACAGGGCACTATGTAGTTGTGTGACGTGAAAAGGACACTAACATTTTAAAACTCCTTTTGTGTATTGTAGCTAAGATTTGGATTTTGAATTTCATAAGTGTAGAATGAAATTTCGAGAGTTGTGGGTACCTGATTTTTTGGCTTGTCAAGTCTTTAGCGATGGCGGGCGACCTTGCGAACCAGGAGTTACTGGACCCCCTCCGACCTCCCTCCTAATCCTTTGAGTGCACAGACCTTATCTGGGTGACTCTCACTGACCCGTGTGTTTTGGTTATGGCTGTTTTATTCGAACCGATTGGCTGGACTAACCTTTCCGCGCTGGCGTTTTCTCTGACCCTTTAGTTTTAGCCTCCAGACTGGTCTTCAGAAATAGATAGCGCTTGTGGTGGTCCTGGTGGCCCTGTCTTTTGTCTCATAGTCCAACTATTGATCGACTGTTCTTACCTTACCCAGACTGAACCCCATGATTCTTACAACCTGACAAAACCCACTGTCGCTCTCTTTCCACTAACTCGATCCTGCTGCCTTGTCATTTTCGAGGGACCCTACTCTCTCCCCCGTGTCTTTCTTTTGGATAACATGACTGACTTACTGATGAATCCTTCCGATGAAATAATCTGGAAACAACAAGGATTATTCGAAAAAGTAGATTCTTATACAAACTGTCAGTCACCCATTTTAAATCGTCCTTCTGCTTCTTCTGTTCCCGCCGTGTCCCCCCTAGCACCAGTCCCTCCTCCTCTGACTTATACCAAAGGATTCACTGCTCCTAACAGACCACCCCTTACCCGATCTACCCTCCTGGACACCCAAAAAGTCTCTTCACCTACCATTAGAGCTCCTCACAGCCGAAAGGTGTGGAAAGCTTCCAAAAAATCAAAGCGTTTAGTGCTGGGCGACGGCATGGGCCTGGAGGATATTTGTAGAATGTCTACCAGCGCACTGGTGGGTCATGTTTCCTATAAGAGTTTAAGCAGTCAGCCACTGGAGGAGTGGATAAAGTTATCATGGCTACCTCTTCTAGGTTACTCTCCTGAGGTCCTCTTCCTCAAAAAAGGTTGGCTATGTTTCATATGAAAAACGCCTGATGATGCGTCTCTGTTACTCTCCTCCTTTTGGACCTATGGGGGTAGCAGTATTATGCTGAAGAGATGGCGACTGGCCTTCAACCTTGACTTCGATTACTTACAACTTAGACATCTATGGGTCCTTCTCTCGGGCCTACCTTTACACCTCTGGAATGAAGGATCTTTAAGAGCTATTGGCAACGCTCTGGGCCAGTTCATATCTCTCGATGCCCAGTATTTAAATAGCCCTTCGAGAAAAATGGGCAGGGTTCTGGTTGCAATAGATATCACAGCAGGTCTCCCGGAAAAGCTGGATATACTTTGGCGAGGTCGAACACATCAACAACCCCTAGACTACCTGGGGCTTCCTTTTCGCTGCAACTTTTGTAGAGCAACGGGCCATCTCCGAAGAACTTGTCCTGGTAAGTCTATTCTTGACTGTGCTGAAGAGGAGGATCTCTTACTGAACCCTCCTGACTACCTTGAGGCTGACCCATCCCTTGCTTTCTTGGACCCGAACCCTGCTTCCTATCCTCCCTCACCAGAGCATACTGATTTACCGATTCAAAAACTTAGGCTACTATGCCCATCCCTCTTTCACACACTATCGACCGCTGAAAAAGAGGCAATAAATAGTTACAGTTGGCTCTCCCCCTTATCCCGTGCAGAGACTACCCACCTTCTATCCGACCCACTAGCAATGACTGCACCCACCACACTAGAAGCGACCGCTCCCACCCACTGCACTTCCCAGCCAACGGATGAAACTAAACTGACCTCCGACTCTCCACATGATCCTTCCCTCGCCACCCCTACCCCTCCGACCTTGCATTCACTCCCCTCCGACCCACAGATGATTCCAGGCTATAGCCAGTCGGAAGACGAAGAACATGGGCTCCTGGCCGCACATAGCCCCTCTCCCCCCACTTCATTGTTTCCGGGATCCACCATGCAACTACCTGTTTTTCGTGGCAGGGAAGTCATATCTTCAGCATCTGCTGCTGGCACATCTAACACTAAACAAAAGGAGACCAAGACCTTTGCTTGGTCACGGGGTATAGCTACTGAAATCTCCCCTCTTCAAACACGAAGCTCCAGAAAGAAAAAAGGAGGTTCAAAACACTCAGCAGACTGTTGTTGACTTGCCCACGCTGGAAGGCAAGGCCCTTAGATCTATGAAGGCCTTGGCACGATCAAAGTAATGATCGTGCTCTCCTTGAACATTAGAGGGATTGGAGGCACCCTTAAGACTGCCTCCTTCCGAAGATTGCTGACGAGAACTAAGCCAGATCTCATTTTTCTTCAAGAGACCCTCACAACCGACTATAAAGTAAGAGAATTTGTTCACCAGTTCCGCCCTTCTTGGTATACAGTGGCGGTGAGATCATTAGGCACTTCTGGGGGACTGCTGGTGGCTTGGGACCCCAGCCTCTTTGATCTGAGTCCCTCCCTGTCGTGTGGGGGATTGCTGTTATGAGGCCACTGCTTAGAATCAAATCTGGAGCTGGCATTACTCAACATCTACGGACCTTGTTCGGATAAATCGTCTTTCTGGTCACAGCTGGCAGATAGTGGCATCCTCTCATTGACAAACCTCATCGTTGGTGGAGATCTGAACATCTTCCTTGAGGCTGATGAATCCTGGGGTGGCGTCCACTTGCCGGAACCAAATGGAGCTCATTTCAAAGAAATTTTCGCATCAAACAACCTTTTTGACATCAGACTAACCGTTTTATCCCCTACTTGGTGAAACGGTAGGACTGGCCCGAATGCTATTGCCAGGAGACTAGACCGCTTTCTTGTGGCTGACAGATTATTGGCTTCTTCGGGACTTACATCCTCGTGGGTGGAGTTCCCCTACTTCTTTGATCACGCCCCGGTTCTCCTCCAACTGAGACTTAATGAACCGTCCAGGTATTCTCCTTTCAAATTCAATCATTCCTGGCTCACATTGGCGGATTATATTGAGCTTGTCCACTCGGTCTGGACGAACTCGATTTTCACCTCTGAAGTTAATCCACAGCGTAGACTAGTGTGGAAACTCAAGGTCCTCAAGACTAAAACAAAGTCATGGTACCATCGTAAACTGATTGAGGACCAGACCCAACTGCTATCGCTGGAGACGGATATTTCCTACCTCACCCATAAATCAATCACTACAACATGGTCGATGGAAGAGTCGGATAGACTCAAAAGTCTTGAAGCTAACAGAGCATCCCTACTACGATCTGAGGAAATATCTTGGCGACTCCGAAGCCGAGCTACATGGCTCAAGAGTGGCGACGCTAACACCAAGTACTTCCACAATGTCGCCAGTTTCAACCGACAAAAAAAAAGGATCTGCACTATTAAAAGTGGTGGGCTAGATATATAGGGGCAGGACGCCTTAAAGGAGGAAGCCGTAACACATTTCACACAACTGTTCAAAGACACCAGCTCGCACAATCTTATGGATAAAGGATCGACTACCTGTCTTTTCCCCCGTTTAGTCTCCGGAGCTGAAGCCGAGGCCCTCTACATGCCTGTCACTCTTACAGAGATCAAAGATATACTCTCACACTTTAAAACAGAGAGAAGCCCAGGCCCAGACGGCTGGACTTCTGAATTCTTTTGTTTCTTCTTTGATCTGATAGGCGAAGAACTCCATCAGATGGTCGAGGACACCCGTATCACTGGTAAGATTGCTGGAGGTATTAATTCTACGTTCCTGGTTTTGATTCCAAAAGATGGCAGCCCTATCTCCTTCAACGACTTCCGTCCGATTTCACTTTGCAATCTCATTTACAAGATTATCTCCAAGGTAATCTCTAACAGAATTAAGCCATTCCTTGGAAGGAGTCTCTCTGCGGAACAACTGGGATTCTTGAAAGGCAGGAGAATTCAGGATGCAATAGGTGCAGCCCATGAATGCTTACACAGCATCAAGCAGAAAAATCTAAAGGCGCTGGTCATGAAACTGGACCTCAAAAAAGCATTTGACTGTGTGGACTGGGATTTCTTGAGACTCATCCTCCACGCTGTGGGTTTCGGAGATTTTTTTATTACTTGGACTCTTTCCTGCGTTACAAGCGCCAATATCGCAGTGTTGATCAATGGGGAACCGTCCAACTTCTTCAAAAGCGAAAGGGGACTTCGACAGGGATGTCCACTCTCCCCGTATCTCTTTTTATTGATTATGGAAGCCCTTAGTATCCTTCTTTCCAAATGTTTTACCGAGCATCAAATTTCAGGAATTAAGGTGACTAACCTCATTAAGATAGTCCATTTGATGTTTGTCGATGATGTACTTTTACTGTCAAAAGCCGATCCCGAGGAATGGCAGATTATACTTGAGGTGCTCCAACGCTTTAGCGCGGTCTCTGGTTTAACCATCAACCTATCCAAGTCCTCAGTCCACTACTGGGGACTTATAGATTCTGAACTCCTCCATCTTAAAGCTTCCATCCCACTCACTTTTAAAAACCTGAGCGAGGGTTTCGTCTATTTGGGCTTCCGGATGAAGATGGGACGCACTTCCCCGGGGGACTGGAGATGGTTGGTGGCCACTTTTGAAAAAAAAATCAGCTTCTAGTGCAACAAATGGCTGTCACTGGGAGGACGGCTTATCCTGGTTAAATCAGTTCTCGAAAGCCTGGCCGTCTACTGAATGATGCTGGAGAGGGTCCCCACAAAGATTATTACTACTCTTCGTAGATTATCTTTCAACTTCCTGTGGGGTGGTCAAGCCGACATACAACGTTTTCATCTTTGTAGCTAGCAGTCCCTGTCACAACCCCGGAGGGCAGGGGGTTGGGGCCTCAAAAATCTCTCCACTTTCAATGTGGCACTCCTGGCTAGCAATTTCTGGAGAGCTGTCTCACATGACAGTATTTGGCATCAAATCATCAATGACAAATATTTGGACTCAAAGCCGCTCATCCATTGGCTACGTATGCCTACCTTCCAGCTAAAGAGAGCCTCTCCTTTTTGGAAAGGTCTGGTGGCATCTTCACAAGTTATTCTCCACTGGCTCCGATGGAGACCTGGTGAGGGTAAGGACATTAAAATTGGCAGGGATATGATACTGGGGCTGGGGGAGCGTTCTATCCTTTCGCCCTTGCTGAGACACCAATTACAGACCCTTGGCATTACTACTCTCGCCCAGGTCCAAATATCGACTGGTGCGTCCCCACTGCCAGACGCATGGAAGGATTGCAGCGATCTCTCCCTTAGTGATCCACTAGCCTCGGAGTGGACTCGATACACCACTACACTAAAAAGCGCCGGGATTTCTCTTAATGCCGATCCTGATGTCTTAGTGTGGGATGGCGGTGATGCTACTAGTATCATATTAGTGAAAAACATTTATACAGCCATTCAGACCCAACATATCTCAGCCTTTGAACTGCCGTGGATCAATCAGCTCTGGACTTGGAAAGTGCCCCTCAAACTTAAGTTATTTTCCTGGCTTGCTGGCAAAGAAAGAATCCTTACTTGGGATGCGCTTCAACGGAGGGGTTGGGAGGGGCCGAGTTACTGTTCACTCTGCAAAAAGGCCCCCGAGGACCTCAATCACCTCTTGATCCACTGTCCATTTACCACAGAGGTATGGTACCGTACATTAAAGCATTTTTCCATTCCTTTTGACTGGTGCGGCTCCTCCATATCAAATTGTTTTTCTAGATGGTCCTCTCGTAAATCGGCCCCTCCTAGTCTGGCAGCTCATATGTGCTGGAAAATATGGTTAGAAAGAAACCGAGTGATTTTTGAGGATGGCCAGCCTTCCTTGCCATTGGTTTTCAATAAGATTTTGGTCTCTTTCAGATGGCATCCTCCCTCTGTCAAGTGCTCCCCACGCCGAGACATTGCTTTTGAATTGGCTGCAGGTCACACCATCACTTTCTTCGACGGTGCTGCACAGTCAAGTGGATCTGTTTGCGGGGCTGGTGGCACCTTCAAAACTCACCCGTCAAGAATCACAAATTGGTTCATCAACTGTGGAGCCGGGACAAATACAAAAGCAGAGCTCATGGGCTTATGGGCCACACTCACTCTCGCTGCCTTATGGTCTATCGACCATATTCACATCCAGGGCGACTCGCGAGTCATTATAGACTAGATATCAAAAAAGAGCCAGCTCCACTCCATCCATTTAGAAAGCTGGATGCAAAAAGTGAGAGAACTCACTCATAGTTTCTCCGACATCAACTATCTCCACGTCCCCCGCTCTCACAATAGTGCTGCTGATGCTCTCTCTAAGAGAGCCCTAACTGAAGTGATAGGGAGGCTCTCGGTCTATCACTGTGATAGAGGAATCGAGAGTCCCATTACTTCTATTAATGTATTTGAATGATGCTGCCGGTTGCCATCTCAACAGAACTGAAACTTCCTGGATCTGCAAAAGGCTGTCTTTGTAAGTCTTGAATGTTATTTCTCAGTTTTGATCCTCCCGGATCCGTTGTCTTTGCCGAATATAGACTTGTATAGGTCCATATTGCAAGTGCACGCTGCCCATAGCTCGCTGTTGCATATATATGTAAAAGAATTTATACACTATATAAATTCGAGGAATTTTTTTTGGAAAAAAAAAAAAAAGACACTAATATTAAACATTAAATCACTCATATTAATTAAATAATATATAATAGATTTTATATTAAATCACTCATCTCACATGATTATCTTTTTATAGAAAATCATTTCTTTTTGCGGTTAAAAAAATGATATCAACTTAGATTTAATCGTATAAATCCATTAAAATGCAAACTTTACTTCAAATTTTACATTATCAAATCAAATCAAGTTGTTGTATAGTTGTTGTATATGTAAGAAAAATATAGATTTAAATTGCAAATTAAACTTTTTTATAATTAGTTCACACATTTTATTCTTCTTATTCTGTTGCAATATAATAATATGACAATTTGGGAGCTTTGTTATTATTGCAATATAGAAAATACTAATTTTAGAATGGAGAATCAATTATTCTTTTTAAAAAGTAAGATATTTATTAAAATTTCACTTTTTAAATTGATAAAATTATTACTTTTACCATAAAATATATTCAATATCTTTTAATATATTTTAAATTGATAAAATTATTACTTTTATCATAAAATAGATTCAATATCTTTTAATATATTTAATGCAATTACTTCTTTTCTCCTTATTATGTAAGTCAATTTTTTAACATTTTTAGATTATTACTTTGAGATTTTCTAGATAAAATAATTATTTAATGTATGGTCCATATTCCAAAAGCATGAATTAAATATTTAATGTATGGTCCATATTGCAAAAGTATGAGTTAGAATGACTAATCTATGCCATGAGTGTTATACTAAACTATCAATATGGTTCATGCATTGATGATTTATTTTACTTAGATAATCTTAAAATTGATATTTATGTATCTTATACTCCAAGAACTCCCATATGTTTATATAGTTCATGCATTGATGATTTATTCTACTTGGATAATCTCAAAATTGATCTTTATGTATGTTATACTTCAAGAACTTCCATATGTTTATATTATAGTATTTACATATGTTATACTCCAAGAACTCCCATATGTTTATATTATCTTAGTCAATATTATTGTATTTCATGTTGATATGTGTTCTCCTTAAAATATAAGGTATTAAATATATATGAGTAGTTGAATCATATTTGTTGCCACTTTCTCGTAAGTTTATTGCAACTAGAGTAGTGAGGTGTAGAGTAATGAGGTGTTCTACAAGTGTATATTAACTGTCCTGAAAAACGTTCTACCCATCAGACAACTTACACCATATTAAATGATGTGATCAGATCGCCATCAATAGTGCCATCAGATCGTCATGCTATCTTGAAGTAACGAGTCTCCAATTCTTCAATCTCTCAGGTTTTACAAATGTTGATGTATTTGCTGACATTTATATATTTATAAAATTAATATAAATTTAAGATGTATCATTTTTTTTAGTTCTTAATTTTTGTCACATAATATAGCAAAAAAAAACTAACTTTGATATAAATTTGAAAATATCTATAAAATGTATTTACTTCATCTTCACTATATCGATATAAATTCTGAATTAATATCTATACAATGTAATTACTTCATCTTCGATATATATTCCAAATTATTTCTATTAATGTTATACAAGCTTATTTGTAACCCTCAGTGATAATTTGTAGCCACTTGGAGATCCATATGCTCTCCCTTTTATCTATTTTATCCCCTTTTCTTCCATTCTTCTTACTTCCTTCCCGATTGTTGCCGTTGTTTACATCACTAAGATGAATTAAATCTATGTTTTTAATCAATTGAAATAGATTTAAAAGGAAATGAAAAGAGGAGTAACTATATTTCT
The DNA here is from genome assembly GCA_009831015.1 of Picea engelmannii. NCBI lineage: Eukaryota > Viridiplantae > Streptophyta > Pinopsida > Pinales > Pinaceae > Picea > Picea engelmannii. The sequence continues at coordinate 458,654 of ML787472.1, read as the reverse complement.
ATGTAATATCACATATATAGTATTTCTATTCATGTGTAAATCCATACATTTTTTTTTTCTCTTTATATATATATATACACATACAATTTGTTATACATATTATATTTTTTGACATGACAAATTTAACAACATCTCATTACTTTTGGCACAAATAAGGGATTATAAATGGTTCTAATCACTCTCTTTGCAATTAACAAATCAAAGCCTTTAAATCTTGTTGAAATTTGTAATGAATAAATCAAACCCTATAAATTTTGTTGAAATTTGTGATAAGATTTTTGTGTAAATTAACTCTCTTTCTCTACTAACAACAAAGGTACTAAATATTTGAGGATTCACTAACATGCTAATGTGCACTTAATCACTAATGCTAATACTTATACCGTTGAAGATTTAAATAATAACATAAGGATTTATGAAAGGATTTAGTTTTTCTAAGAGGAATGATCTCTTTGTCTCCCGTGTTGAATTGAAATAATGTTATAGGATTTTTATCCATAAATTTTTGAAGAAATCTATTGATATCCAATTTTGTATCCATCGAATTAACAAATTATGAACCAATTTTGCCCAATATCTTCCTCCATTTCCATTCTTATCTTTAACCCTTACATTTCTCCTTTGAACCACTTACTTTTATAGATTACTTTCATTCGAGTTACCTTCCCATAGACTAGACAAAGAATTTATGCTCCAACTACATGTACCAAATTATGTTTACTAACAGTGATATATATGCCCTTCAACATTAAACAATCTTTTATCTATTTATTTATATCATGAAATAAATGTTGCTAGATTTGAAATTCAAAATTACTTGCTCTTATCATTTCCATATTGTTTCATTCACTAGCATAAAAAAAAATTACTTTATTCTACATGCTTTTATTCTATTCACAATGTTAAATATACTTTATATAAATTCAAATATTCTTTTATTATCCTTTGTTTTATTCTGTTAAATGTTTATATGTTAAAATTTCTTATATTAAGTTTATATATGTTTAGTCTATTCATTGTTATTTTTGTTCAAACTCTTCAATATTCACAAAATCAACATGGAACCTAAATTGTCATTCTTTTAGTCTTCTTTATTAGATTGATGGAAACATTATAGAGTAGCATTTGACACTGCTAGTCAAACTCGGAATTTATTGGGTGAGATATGTTATCTTATGTTGGGAGTAAGGGTTGTGTGGACTTATGAAGCCCCCCTTACACATCCCAAGTTGGATGGTAGACTGACAATGGACATTTCCTTGACCCCATTTAACGAGGGACTCACCATCAATCATATACATTATTATCTTAAGTTATATATTTTATTTACTGTGAATTATGTCACATTGAATATTTATAAACATTACTAAGACTATTAGGTTATTCTTGATATTTTAGGAAATCTATGAATCTTTTTTCCACTCCATCTCAACTTCACTCGACCATATTTCTATTTACACATTAATTCTTTCCATTTTTCTATTTACACATTAAACATATTTTTTATATCAATTATTTTCTATATTCTTTTTTGTTTTGCTTGAACTTGTTTATATTCTTCTATAAGTATGGACTGTAATAACACTTTTTTTGCATTTCCAAGAAAAAACTAACTATGACGTTTACATTCTCTTGAGAGTATTTCAGATAGACACCTTCTCATTGGAAAATCACCAACATATATAACAATGACGGACGCACTAGAACGACATACACTTTACATTCAACATTTATTTGATGACCTCCAACAACATAGAAGACAATTTCAAATCCAGGTTATTCATACTGGCAGGGGGAACCTTTCAAGACCAGAGCTGAAATAAGAACTTGCTAGAAAATTTAGCATTTATGATACACAAACAATATTCATCTCTTCTTTTCATACAACTGGCTCATTCTCTAAAGGCTTTGGAATAATCTATGATAGTGTGCAAGACACGTTGCAACATGAACCAAAACATCGATTAGCTCAAAATGGTCTTAAATCTCATGTTGACAGATCTACTAAAGCGTGTACAAGTAGAGCGAAAACAATTCGTGGTATGAAAAGCATACCAACAAAAACCCATTAAAGACATACTTGAAGGCGATGAAAGGTCTATCTTAAAGTTCATGTTGAGAGATCTAGACAAAAAAATCAATGCATAATTGAAGGCAAAACTATTTCTGAATTTAAACATAACTATATTCTATTACTTCACTTTTTTTTTATATAACATGATATTCCTACTTGTAAGCATGTCTACATCCCTCATATACATATTTTAAATTTTATGTGAATAATAATAAATAAAATTACTTTTATGTAGATTGTATGTGAACAATATTTAAAAAAAATAATAGAAAAAAACATAGTTTATTCCTTCTTAAACGTCTTTCCTTACATAATAACATATATTGACATTTTTAGGTTTTACATTTCCTCTCCTACTATGTCATGCTTTTCTTTTCCTATCATCTCATGTTTATTCCTTCTTAATCGCTACAAAAGTACATACATTTTTTTTTTCAAATAATTACAACCATACATCAACAAATCTGTTGATACTTTAACACATATTTTTTTCATCTACTCGCATATGTATTCTCCTTTAATTCCATTTGTATCCATTATATTTTACTTACTACATTCCTTGATTGTTTTTTTCCCATGTGGTATTTCAGTTCCCTTGTACTTCCACTTTAAAAAAAATATATCAAAGGTATGGCATCTGCTTTGACAAAAAACTCACTTACACAGATTGGAAATGGAGAGATTATTTGCAGTCCTATTATACAAATTATGGACTTCGAATTAACATTAGAAGACCGTTACTCAATAGTCTTATCCGATGGAGCCAATACATTGCAAAGCTTATCTTCCTCAACACTTGGTCACTATTTCATGTCATCTCAAATAAAAAAAGGGTCCTTGGTTGAACTACACGACTTCACTTGCAGATCTATCCAAGACAACAAGTATGTCTTCACTTTACCTTCTTCACATGGCTCAAGCTTAGTTATAGTTTATACAATTATTATCTTGATTTTCCCTCTACACATTACTTTAATTTTTACATGCATCACACACACCAACCACATTTTACATTCCCTGCTATGTTACCAGTAATGCAAGAACTAATTTTACATTGTTTTTACTCTTTCTGCAGGATTCTGATAGTGCATGAAATCCAAGTGCATAATTTTCAAGCAGACATTGTTGGTTCTAATGGTCGTTTTGTAGAAGAACTTACATCTTCTATCAATGTTGGTGCACCAACATTGATAGAAGATGTAAGTTCTTCTACAAAACGACCATTAGAACCTCCTAATACACCCCCCAAAATTACACCTATTGCAGCTTTTCATGCATCCCTAAAGGACTGGACTCTAAAAGTCAGAGTACTTTCAAAAATTGATCTACGCACATTCACCAATGCTAAGGGACTTGGCCATGTATTTAGCTTCGATGTTATTGATGCAAAAAATGGTGAAATCCACATTACCCGCTTCAACATCCAAGCGACAAATTTCCATCCTTCCATAGACATTGGCAAAATTTACATCATCTCAAAAGGGTACATCAAGCTTGCAAAAAAAATTCAATTATTTAAAAAATGATTGGGAAATAACTTTAGATATTACCTCGACCATTGAAGTCTGTTTAGAGGATGATCATTCAATATCAAACCACAACTTCCTGTTGACTCCTATTAATGTGGTACCAACTTTGGTCAACAACTCTATAGTTGATATTATTGGAATTACTATCTCTATTATCCCTTTAACAACCATCATGAGAAAGAATGGAACGAATACACACAAGAGAACCCTCCAACTAAAAGACGTGTTAGGGTATAGTATAGAGGTCACATTATGGGGAGTCTTTTGCAACAAACATAATCTACACCAATATTCTATCTCAAATACCTTTCCAATAATCGCTCTGAAAGCAGTAAAAGTAATTGACTTTGATAGGATACCAATTACTACAACCTTCACATCCCAAATTTCCATCAATCCTATTCTCAAAGAAGCCCAAGATTTGAGAGCCTGGTTTGATAACCCTTTAACAAATATAACTTGTCACTCGTTATCTACACATGGAGCTTCAGGAGGGCAACCTTCTATTAAAAAACACTTGGTTGACATAGAAAATGAGGGAATTGGTAAAGGCCCAAACCCTACATTCATTTTGGTTGAGGCAACTATTGCTTCTTTAAATACAGATAGTTGTTGGTATGTTGCATGCCCACTTACATTCAAAGATCGAAAGTGTAAAAAAAAACTCACACCTATTGAAGATGGTGTCTGGAACTGCCAAAGGTGAAATCAACATGTTTTTGAATGTGAGTACAGGTACATTTTCTAGTTCAACATTGAAGACCAAGCACGGAAGATCAATGTTATAACATTTCAAGAAGCTGCCAAACAACTTATAAGTGTTTCTGCAAAGAAGTTATATGAATATGAATATGAGGGAAATACCAAAAAAATCACTGACATCTTTGGAAAGTTGTTCTTTCATAGCTACTTGTTCCAACTTGTAGTGCATGAAGAAACATTTTCCAATAAAAAAAAATCAAAAGCATCGTGATTGCATATGATAAAATTGATCGCATATCAAAGCCAAATGAGGACGTCCCAGTCCCTTAATTGTTGGATAAATAGTGCTTCCAAAGTGTTATGGTTTTTTTCTTTTCAAACATCAACTTGTAATTTCCCTGCTTTTGTGCATATACATATTATATAAACTTTTTTTGTTTTGGAGTTTTTTTATATTTGTTATAACATTTGTATGGAAGAAATCCAACTTATGCATTCACTTAAAACATATTAAAAAAAACTATTGTTTGTATAACTATTTTAAGAATATGCTTACAAAAACATGTTATCAAACATACAAGATGTGATATCAAGTTCTTTGAATTCTAACTACAATTTTTTAGTTTTTTCTGTTATAGGAAATTTCATCTGGCACAAGAATTGCCCCAATGTTGCCAACTACAACAACAAACATCATTGGTGAAGGTCTCTCAAGATCATTAGAAAGGCATGTTTCTTTCAACAAGGCATGCCATCAAATACTTCGCACATAAAATCTTCACAAATTCAACTTCCCAACAAGACTCTATACAATCGCCAACACCATACACTTCATGCTACAGAAATAAACAAAAAAGAAAAGAAATAGATGGAACAATTACACTATTAATATAGAAACCACTAACTCAGTCACCACTCCTTTATCTACATCTAGGAATCTACATCTAGGATCNAAAAAAAAAAACTTGGATAGACTTAGAGAGACTTCACTTGTAAACCAAAACCAACCTTGTGTGGAATTAACAACACGTGTTCTAGAACCTCAACCCCATACACATGCTTCCCACTCTTTCCGAAAATGTATTGATGCCTTGTCTAACATACATACATGCACTACATGTATGGAATCATATCCTGGCATTCCTACTCACCCATGTCTGAATGGACACATTTGTACTTGTTTTCATAGAGAACATAATGGGGATCGTTTCTCCAAATGGAATAATATGGACCTCGGTGACCAACCCATCGTTCTGTCAATACTTACACATGTTGAGGAAATGTTGATTGCTTGAGTTATCCCCATCTTTCAAGTTAGGCATGCTTGAGGTGGACAATACAAATATAGTGGCCACACTATTAGTTTCCCGCGACAAATCCTCCACATAGCGACTTTCTTGCCTCATCACCTTTAAGAACTTGATATATTAGTTGTCAAGAGACATGGAGGAAAGGGGAAATTTTATGATTGTTATGTGACAAAATCTCATGTCATCAATGCATTTCTCTACAAGATACAAAATGACAAATATTACAATGACGTACAAATTGACCAAAACGTGCTTTCCTCACTTCCCACTACGCACACCAATGTCTCCACTCACCTCCATTCAGTCTCTATAAAAAATTTAAATTCTCCCATTGAAGAACCAAATATCTCTTTAGAACACCATCATGTTTGCCAAGATGAACAACCAATGTCTTCCTTTGCCTTTAGATTGCCTAATAAACAACGAGAACCGGAAAAAATAAGAGCATTTGTTAACACTATAGATAACTTTTCACCAAATACAATTGAATGGCCAACAATTGGCCTATCACCAATCAATGAGTACAACACAGAGGGTCTATTCGACATGGCATTTCCTGCTCTTTTCCCCACTCGAGATGCCCTTCCTTGCCAACCACGCATGAGAAACATACCACTTGATACTTATGCATTACACTTAATGAGATACCATGACAATAGGTTTGGCAGTCATCCTCATTTCAGATACTACCTCTACAATTTGATTATGCGCCATCGAAGTCAATCAACAACTACATTTTTTTCAAACAAAGCCAAGATCATAACACACCCACCACAATTCAAGAATTGCATGCGCATATCAAAGAACTCCCTGCAAACAAACTCCCAGAACAAGTCACGCGCTTCAAAGCACAACTACGTGGGACTAGAGTATTTTGGACCATGTGAAGGACTGAGCTAACCGACATGATCACACAACTTCAATTCCCAACCTTGTTTTTCACTCTCAGTGCAACAGACAAAAATGGCAAGACTTACACACAGTTATGCAAAAGGGTAGACCTCTTGACCCAATGCTTCACCAACGTTGGCATACAAACAATGTCATTGATCACCCTCACACTGTAGCTGCTTACATGCACAAAAGGTTTTCAATCTTCCATGAGGAGACATTACAAAAAAAAATGCACGCAATTGACTATTGGTATAGGTACACAATGTATACTACTTGCAATTATCTCTACCGAACCTATACATTTATATGCTCTTTACTAATCATTTCATATCCCTTTTGCAGGTATAAATGGAAACATCGTGGCTTTGCACATATACATGGCCTTCTGTGGCTTGCTGATGCTCCAAGCATGGAAAGATTAAATTGGGAAGACCCAAATCAAATCTATGATGCAAAGAGTTTCTTTGATAACTATGTTACAATCTGGAATCCTAGAGAACACCATGACACACACATGCATATGCATCAATCCATTGAAGATGACCCTTGCTTACTAGATACAAAGGAGATATTTGCATCCAACCCACTTGAGGACTATGAACAACTCTTAAATCGATATCAAATACATACAAAGTGCAATGAGAAAACATGTCTCTGTAGAAAATGAACTACACTCGAATGCAGGTATAAATTCCCTTGGAAGGTACAAATGGAGTCATCATGGTACATTGATGAAATGGGTCAAAAGACATATAGGCCAACACACAATGATGAGCTCCTGAATAATTCTAACATACTCCAAACATGGGGAGCAAATGTAGATTGCCAACTAGTCCTCTCTCGCTATGCAGTTCTAAAATACATTGCCAAATATGCTTCCAAAGCAGAGGGGAGATCAGAGACCTACCACCATATGTTGACCAAAATTTCATCTACGTAAAATATAGATGACCCTGCCTCAACTGATTATCGCCGCTTGCACTCAGAAGAAATTTTAGATCGTGACATAAGTGCCCAAGAAACTTGCCATATGCTCCAAAAGTTGCCCCTTGTCACATGCAACCACACCTTCACCAAACTCAATGTTTGTCATCAAATATTTCGACGAATCTCCTATGATTTACCTAACTTCTTATTTGGATCCACTTTCATAGATGCATATCTAATACTTCCTATTTTTCTCGACCCTATATGTTTGCTTGACCTCACAAAATACTAGACATATAACCAAGCACGAAAAAATGAAAAGTGGAAAAAAAGAAACATCCCTGCAATTGTCCATATATGGCCACCTTTTACTACCATACCAAACAAAGATTCCAATACCTTTGTTGAGTTCTGTTGGAGTGAGATTCTTTTATACAAACCTTCCATTCCTTCTCTGAAGATATAGGCCTTTCAAATGAAGACATTGTGGCTAACCGAGAGACCATAAGAGATGACTACCATGTTTGTCACGTTGATTGCATCCCAATTCCCACTCCTAATGACCAAACATCTGAAGATGAGCATAGCCATACTAACATACAACCAAACATGGAGATGAATGAATGACGATCTTTATCAAGATTGGTCCCTACCGACAATATCAACTTCACTTCTCTTTATATGTTGGGACTTCGAGAGATTGACACTTCCCACCCATGGGATCACTCAAAGTATCACAAGATACATTAGACACTACACCAAACTTCATCAACTATCATCGAGGGAATACAACAGTACTACAAGAAATGAATCCGCTATGTCCTTCGAGAAGTACATTTTCTACAAATTAACACATTGCATTCGACATCATCATGTATCACTTACAAGAAAAATAACCAAAAGAACCAAAAGAACCAAAAGAACCATTGGAGATGATCATCAAAGGAACTGCAGGCATAGGAAAATCCTACCTTATACACTGCATCAAAGAAACACTGTCTTCTCAAGCACCCTTTGGCCATAGCCCACTATTTCTTCTTGCCCTTACTGGAGTTGCAACATTTAATATACATGCGACCACTATACATTCATGACTTAGGATTCATATCAAGGACATGAGGCCTTTACATGGTCAGTCCCTTGCAATGTTCCAAGAAGAGATGAATCATTTTCACTACATTCTAATTGATGAGATGAGATTTATAGGATCTAAACTTTTTGTGCAAATTGAAATTCGCTTGCGTGAGGCATTTCCAGAAAAAAATCATTGTTGATTCAATTGTTGTTCAATAATTCTTGTGGGTGACCTAGGTCAACTACCACCAGTAATGGACAAATCTCTTTATGAAGGAGAAAATCCAGGAAGGAGGTTATGGACAACCTTTACCACTGTAGTCAAGTTGGAAACAATATTCCAGCAACAAGGCATCTCTATCACCCAATCCCACTTCTGCCAGTTGTTAGCCAACATACACAATGCTACACCAACCATTGATAATTTGAACCTCCTTCAATCTAGGACTGACAGATTCTTATCCATTGAATAATTTCAATTGTTTGATTCTTCAGTCCACCTATTTGCAACAAACATTCTTGTGGAAACCATAACAAGTTCATGCTTCAATCCTTGAATAAGCCAATCACACAGAGTGACGCAGAATTACTTGGTGCTTCAAATGCACACCATCATGATGATGATCAATTGGAAAAACATATCTTGCTATGTATAGGCTAACGAGTTATGCTATCTTTCAATTTATGGGTCCAAGCAGGATTAGTCAATGGTTCTCTCGGAGTAGTCATGCAAATTGTATATGCACCAGGAACTCAACCTCCAAATTTGCCAACATATGTTGTTATGGCATTTGATAAATACATTGGCCCTCCATGGGACCAAATCCAACCAAAACATGTACCAATTCCACCCATACAAAAGAGTAACAAGAAAAAAATCCCTCTTAAGATAGCCTGGGCATTGACTATCTATAAATATCAAGGCATCACCTTGACAAGGTCTACCATTGACATTGGAAACGTTGAACGTCAAGGCTTGAACTTCACGACAATGTCACACACTACTACTATAGAAGGCATGCGAATAGAAACAACCTTCTCCTTCGAACACTATGAAAAAATGAAGGATGTTTCTTATGTCTCACTACGAAAACAAGAAGAGGCACCCTTATCTTCTTTGTTGCATGCCTTCTAGATTCTTCTATGTTTGTATCATACTTCTATACATTGACTTTTTGACTTGGTCCATACTTCTATACATGGACTTTTTGACTTGGTCCATACTTCTATACATGATATGAAATAGTTTCAAATATTTACTTCAATCATACTTTGACCTAAACACCTTACAACAAATCACTTTTCTACTCATGATTAATATACCATTACTGTTGGATCATGTTGTCATTGATGCCAATGGTTTCATTGATTGATGTCAAGTGATTGGTTGATGTCAAATTATTGATTGATTGATGATTGATGTAATATAATATGTATTGTCCTTGATGAGAATGCATAGATGAAGATGGATCAATGAGTTGTCATTGATATGATGAAGATGGATCAATGAGTTGTCATTGATACATGATGAAGATGTATCGATGTGGTTTCATTGGTATATGATGCATTGTTGGAAAAATGTATACATGACTCATTATTGTCTTATCATGATTGATAAGGTGCACAAATGGATGAACTCCAAAGTGGTCCCCTTATGGTGAAAGCCCTCACGGGAAGACGCTTTGCAGATTGAGTTATCCTAGAAGAATGGTTGGAGGACCCATTCTCCGATTATTGTCTTATCATGATTGATAATGTGCACAAATGTATGAAATCCAAAGTGGTCCCCTTATGGTGAAATCCCTAACGGGAAGACGCTTTGCGGATTGAGTTATTCTAGAAGAATGGTTGGAGGACCCATGCTTGTATGTGGAATAACGAGATTAAAATCAAGGAAATTGTTGGCGAAAATATCCTAGATGTATAGTGCTTTTCGTTCCATTTCTAGTGTTATGTAGAACGTCACATAACTCCTCACAGTTAGAGAGTTATGGCCATGAGAAGTTGGAGATCCCAGGTTTGGGTAATGGACCCAAGTTTGTTTGATGGGTAACGGTATGAGTTATGATATATTTTCAGACAATACTATTCTATATGAATAGCACATGTCATGCCATTTCTGGTGGTATGTGGAACATCACATAACTCCTCACGGTTTGAGAGTTATGGCCTTACGAAGTTGGAGGACCCTCACATGTCATCTAGAAGCCCCAAAAGGTCAAAGTAGTCAAAGTGGTTTAAGGGATTTTAAAA
>ML787472.1:399524-419210 GCA_009831015.1 Picea engelmannii | reverse complement strand
CGGCCCCAGCCAACGCGACCACTTGGAGCAGTTTATTAATGCAAAGAAAAAGATTACAGAGAGATTTTACAAGAGAGTTTCTCACAATCGATCATCGGCAAATGACCCTCCATGCTCTTTAAATAGAGATCATAGACCAATCGAGTGTTAAGCCACGGATCAATGGCTGTTAAGATCGAGGAGAGTATGAACCGTCGGATCACTCTATGTCGGGAACATATCGTGACCGTCGGATTTCCTAACTACAAATGCATACTAAGCATACTAAAGAAACACACTTTTACCTAACGACATATTAGACCAAGTAGATCTTAACTAACTCCTAAGTGTCTAAATATCCTAACAGTAGATAGTTGACTAACACAAATGCATATAGTCACCCAAAATGATTGCTAATCCAACTCGTTCAATTTTTTTATTATAATGTCATTTCCCATAAATAACATATTATATTTTGAAAGTTTTAAGTTAACTCAATTCTTTAATACATCCTACGTGCAAATAATCAATATGCATATTTGGAAAACAAGAGAGAAGCCACTTAGTGACTAATCCTTGTCTATAAAAGTCTGAAGATTAATTAATATAAATACATAAATATTTCATAAGTCTATTTAGACAACAAGAAAAAAACCACATAATACTGAATATATGTGTATTAAATTTTAAAGTTTAATTATGAATAAACAAATAAATAGATAATCTATTGATAGATGATAACTAATTGTTTTTGTTACATTATAACGAGTTTCAAATAACCATTATAAATTTGTTGTTGGAGAAATTATGTCTTAGCAATTAATTTATTAGTATTCTTGAAAATTGTATTAAATCTTAAAGTTTAATTATGAATTAGATAATCTATTGATAGATGATAACTAATTATTTTTATTACATTATAACAAGTTTCAAATAACCATTTATAAATTGTTGTGGGAGAAATTATGTCTTAGCAATTAATCTATTAGTATTTTTGAAAATTTCCACCTATACTCGCTAATTATGTTTGAAAATTCCTAGCTATAATGATTAATTATTTTTTATCACAAACTTATTATATTATTATTCACAATTATATTAAATATATTTAATTTTAATTTATCATTAAAATTAAGATAAGTGTCTAAAATCTTTTAAATGATATAAGCTTTTGTTATTGGTCATAATCCAACATATTTTCATATCCCACTAAAATAGTAATATCCCACTAAAATAGTAATAGTAACACACAAAAGGGAATTTTAGTGGTCTTAGACACGGTATGAACATTATTAGCTTTCTAATTGCGTTTTAAAATTTTAGTGGAGTTTTAGTTAATCAAAGCATTGAGACAAGTGAAATCATACATAAAAATAATGGAATAATTTTAGTGGAGTTTTAGTTATTCAAAGCATTGAGGCAAGGTCACACGTAAATTTTTTCAAGTACAATGTATATATGTATGTATGGAAGTCATGTCAATCCACTTCCACTGATTAATTTAATATTCTGTATCTGTACATATATTTAGGTTGTCTTTATTGAGTCAATGTGACTATTGATATCTTTGGATTGAACATCAGATACTCCTTGCACATGGTGACAAAATTTTAAGTGTTGTGGATGGTATATTCAAGGGAATTGATGTTAAAAGTAAAGAGATTTCATCATCCTTCTTGCTTGTAAGCTTGTAAACTTGGGTATCATTAGAGTTATTTGGAGAATTAGTTATAACAAGTCAAATATTGAACCAATCTCGATCTTAAATATTATAAGCAACTTTTTTTTTTTATAGTGTTAGTTTTCTTTTGTTGATGTTTGTGTTCATTTCCCTTTATATACATGGTAGTGATTTCATCATGGGCTCTTTTGCTTGGCATGGTTTCAAGCAACTCATGTTGGTGCAAAATTGGAGATCAAGGTTCTCGGAGGTTACCAACAAAGGTAATGTTGTAGTCAAGTAGCATTGGCATATTCAACCTTCCACAAGGGAAGGAGGTCTCACTCGAAGTGCAACTGAGACTTAAGTGGTGAAGGGAGTAAAAGAGGATGCATCATCGGGTCTGGCGCAACACAGTGCAGATTCATACTTGAACATATAAAGAATTATATCACCAAGAGGCTTAGGACAACATAAACATAAGCTAAACTAGGTTGCGCAACATAAAGACAAGTCCATACACCAAAGACACTTGTGAATTAACACCCAAATGCCAAATACACAGGACAAAGTGGATATTCATACGTATCATAAAAAACTTTTAGAGCCCAAATAATCCTTCATATTAACAACAACTTAAAAATGGCCATACATGGATCGTAACTCTCTTACATTCACCCAGATAACATAATGTATTCCCCAGATACCCGATACAGACTCTAGTGACCTGTGTAAGCACAATGCTATTCAAAACCCTTACAACCGTCTTTTTAGATAGAATCAATGACAATCATAGTATTAGTAACAACTGTAAAACCATTACAAGTACAACAATATCAACCAATGGCAACAATGAACAATCGCAACAAAACCCAACCAACCCTTTCCCATTACATAACTCTCTGTTTGTATTGTTCTCTTAGTCGCTTCTTGACTTCTTGACTCTATTGTTATCTTTTCTTGATTCCACTGATATCTTTTCTTAATTCTGCTTTTGTTTCTTTTTCCCGCTTTCTCCTTGCATGCGCTCAGAACTTCTAGCTGTTTCCACTTGATCCTCTAGCCAACACATGATTTGTTTTCATTATTGACACACTTGCAGTTAGTTAGTTTTCTGCTCATCCTAGTTGCTTTCTGTCGCTTCTAGTTGTTCACTGCCATGCTACACTTCTTCGCAAAGCTTTAGCACTTCTGCAAAACTAGGCATCCCTAAAAAATGAGGGCCCAACATGTCCTGAACACAATCCTTGACTCATCTTGAGTCAACCTTCTGCTTCCTTGCTGTGGTCTCCTTTAAACGGATTGCTCAACTCTGGTACAATGATGAGGGGTTGATCATGAAAAATTTCATAGCGGTCCACGTGTTCCTGTCATTTCCTTGCCAAGATCAAGGCTCCTACAACAAATTCCTGACCGATAGTCACATCAGGCTCCTCCGACTTAGTAGCCAATAGAGTAGTCCATTCAGTATCAACAATGGAGTCGAGATTTTTCATCTGGACATACTCAACTTGCACTATAGGTTGGAAGTTTCAGAGCACCTTCTTAGCATCCTGAGTAGACTCATCCAGTGCATTGGGTCATTCATCTGCAACTTGGATTTCTGTAAACTTGGCTGCCTGCTCCACTGGGTCAGTGATGGCCCGGGCTTCTGCATTCATCCTATTAATCTGAGTGTGCAATTATTCAATAGGTTGACTGCGACGTTCTAGCAAGCCGACCGAGTCATTGACCATATCAAAGAGTCGGCGACACTCCTTGGCTCGAGTATGAAGAGAGGACTTGACGATGTTTCCTTTAGAAACTGTCTGTGTAATATTCTGTAACATTTGTTGGGGTTGCTCCTTTTACTTCAATTTGATCGCCGATAACTCCTGTTGTAGGGTATCAATCTTTGCATCCAGCTATGAACAGGCATCGACAATTAGAGCAATTGGAGTGATGTCTTTGGGAAGCTTAGGAACAACCTGTCGGAAGACTTGAACAATTTTTTCTAACACAACTGCAACAGTGGATTAATCTTACACTCGCAAACCATGATCATATTCCACGATTGAAGAGGATATTGTGATGACGTCTCGTAGTTGTTGTGCTTGGTGTGTGATCTCGTCATTTGTTTGCTCAAATGCAATGATCTGTTGCTCCAATTGGTAAGTAGAGGCATGCAAAATATGCAAAAGTTATGGCGTAGCCCATTTGGAAAGCTATGCACTGGTAGGAGAGGGATTGAAGGGAAACCTTGAAGTAAGCGATTGGACGCTCACAACAGAACGATTTGATAAGCTGTGGGTACCAATGCCATCTCGACTAGTCAAGGGTGCTCTGAAGCTCCTTGCAAGTCGGTCTTGGACCTCCTGCGGAAGCGCTGCAACCACCCGTTTGCTTCAGAAATATCTCGAGGATAGCTCAACATTGTTGTGGGTCTTCTTGGACATCTATTTGTGTATATGGAGTATCCAAGTCCATCTATGTGTGTACCTCTGGCTCTATCTCCAGCATAGAATGGAGAATAATGCCTAGCTATGTGTCCAGGGGGACTTGGATCTGCGGAGCCTAGGGAACAATGGATGGTATAGGAAGGGTGGTTCTGATAGTTGTAGTAAAAGGGTTGGTGGAATCTAGCAAGACCGTATCGAAATGGGTGTGAGCTGGGGATGATGGATTCATGAATGGGACATCAATGGGTAATGTATGTTACTAGCTATGTAGTTCCTCAAGAATGAGGGTATACTTTTTCTCCACCGAAGGGTTGTCGATGATTTCTATCACAAGGACCGAGGAGGGAATGGATGTAGTGGTGAGAATCAGAGGTGGAAGGGATGACAACATAGTGGAATTAGTGACAATGGGGTCAACAACAAACATGGAGGGAGAATCAATGCACTACTTTTTCAAAGGAAAGGCAGAAGCAAATACTTCATGTAATTACTTACCCGAAATAGTGGCGTCATTTGGAATATAAGAGAATGGGATCTACACTGTTCCCCTAGGTAACACTTCCTCTTCACCTTCATCTTCTCCTTCCTTTGAGATAGAAGGCATTCGTTCCCTTTTTGCTGAGTTGGTACCTATGTTAGAAGTGGGCATAGGGGCAGGCTGTTCCGCAATGACATGCATCATGTAGGAGATACCCGACCGCTTCTTTTCTACAGTGACACACGACCATGCGATGAATTCCTTGTCAAACACTGCCTCATCTAGATAGAATAGTAAAGGGGTCATATGGAAGAGAGATAGAGCAACTTTGAGAGGTTGCATAAACATATGATCACGACTCACCCTGAACCAGATGTGGTGAGTGTGCTTGTTTAGCAGCGTCTGTTGGATTCGACAAAGGAGGTAGCATAAGTAAGTGTGGCATGTGTGCTATATTAGTAAGAGGTGGAGTACTTGGGACAAGCTCGCCTTTTCGCCAAAGACATAATAACACGTGTCCAAGAAAGACAAAAAGGAAGAGAGAGGCTTTCCCCCAAAACCTTAAGTAAGTAAGAAAGAAGGCTGCCTTTACGCATCAAACATCCCATTCAGGACATGATCTAAGGATAGCTTCTATCCTACTTGCTTTTTTCATCAACCAACCTTGTATTTATTTTTGCAAGCCATCCCTTGTCCTTTTCCAATTTCTCTATGTTATAGAAAAAATGACTAAAAACTACGCCCCAAAATAGATTGAGTGATGGGCTTCAAAGAAATATAGACAATTAAGGGGCGAGCTTTCTATACATTATTACCTATTTTTTTTCTTCCCTCAATCAATTCAATATAGGCCTCAAAGAGCTCTACGAAGGGTTATTCTTTATATATACCATCCACTATGCTCTACTATATTATCTTCTTGGCCCCTCAAACATTTTCACTCAGTCATGGCCCCTCATTTTCACCCAGTATAATATATCCTCTTATTCGCAATGCCATGATATATTTGGCTTCGAGGGGAAGAAATATAGGGTCTCGACTGCATCGGTAAACCCAAGCCCATGCAGTAAGTGGTCTTATTAAACCTAGCTAGTCAAACAAGCCCGATTTCTACCTTATCAACCACTAAGCCAACCCAGGATGACCTTAATTTCCCCTTATTTCCCATCTCATCTTATTTTAGTAACTAGAGAGTGAATAAGGCCAAGGAAATCCTCCATTTCCACCACTTTATTTGTATATTATTGCGTGGTAGCTGCCATTTTGACCATACTTTCCATCCACAGAAACAAAATGAGCTAGCTCCATCACCATTATACCGCTTCTGGCAGTTTCAGGGGAGGAAGCCCACCTTCGCATGAAGTATCACAACTTCTATTGCTGGTGGGGGGCGGGGGGAATGATACACATGCCCACAGAACCTCTATTCATAGAGGGATGGGAATTTCCAACAGCCTTTGAACACACATGACTTGACATTCGTCTTGTTCATTAGGCTTGTTTCATATTTCATTCTCTCCCCGCATAGTCGGGTTCCAGGGGAGGGGACTTCCTTAAAGGACAGGGTGAGTGGTGGTGCCCCCAAAGGGTAAGGATCCCATGTCCAAATAGTAGGTGGCACCCTACCTACAATATCCCACATTACTATCCCCATCATTGGGTTGATTTTCCCTACCCATTGTTGGGATAACTCTATATCACAGGCTTTCCCACATCATTTTAGTTAGGCTTCGAAAGCGATATTTAGGAAGGATCAATGTAACCTTACAATACCATGGATAATAAATCTAGTTTGGGAAGGATTACCTTTCAATAGTTCGCTTTGGAATTATTACCTTCATTCGTTCTTCATCAGTCCCATGCACACACCACAAATAGTTAAGAGGTCACCCCACAGGACTGTGGGGGAACCACCAGGCTTTGCCTTAAACTGTAGTTTAGCGGATTGAGATGCATGTCACTCGCCATTACATTCACACTTCCACTTATTAATATATATAGCAGGTCATTGTATCGCTACTCAGAGTGACCAACAATAGGTTTCGAAGTCCGATAGAATTTGTTACCCTTTCCCTTTATTCGATGATCAATTGGGAATATCATATATAACCTTCGGATACAATTTTGCTTCATGTTCATCGATCATTCCATTGGTTATATCCCCTAGCACTTAGCTACCTTGTCTCGTACTTCTATGGTTGGGATAATATGTTCTAGCGCTTACTATTGCTTCTATGGGCTTATATATTCCCTATTTCTTAAGCTACAAAGTGATAAGATAACCCCTATTCCCTACTTCTATTGGGCTGATAAACCCTCCCTCCTTCTATGGGATATTACGCTCTAGATATTACCTATACTAATACACTCCCTTGGATTTTCTCGAGAGACCACGTTTCTCTCTGTCCCTCAACCTCCTATGTCGATCTTTATGTGCAAACCTTCGCCCTTCCTCACTCTCCTCACCTTTATGGGTGAGAAATAAATAACCTATGTCGGATGAGAAATTCTTCCTATGGTCTTTATTCACGCTCGTTACCTTGACTGACCATAGGGAGGTCGAGTAGGTTGGTTTCCTCCCCCTCACCCCTCAAAGCTTGAGATAACGATTGAGCTTAGAAAGTAGTATAATCATATTTATTCCCCTAAAAGAAAGAGCAAGGGGGTATGTATTATCTACACAATTTCATGTGTGCGACCATCCCTCCGATTTACCTTAGCATGGATGTCCCACCCTCATCGACATTCTCTTTCTCTCCTATGATACCCAACCAACACTTCTCCCTTTGTTTGAGAGTTATGTGCGTTAAGATAGGCATGTCAGTATAAGAGGGCATGTCTTCTTGCACATGCACCTAACGAAGGGTATACGCGACATGATCTTATATAAAGAAGAGCCTATCTAAAGACGTACCCAAGCATCACATCTCCTTGTTGTCGGTCTTTCATTATTTATAGATGTAATTATGCTTTTCTTTATGGAAGTAAGGCATGCCTAAGAAGAATGACTCTTTCCTCTCTGGCTTTCTTGTGGGATGGGGTCTCATTTAGAATACCTATCTTGCTTGTGGGATGGGGTCTCATCTAGATTACCTATATTGCTTGCGGGATGGATGGGGAAAGGGTATTGGAATTATTGCCTCTCTGGCTTGGCTAGTTGGTCTTATGCCTATCTATCTCGCTGGCTTGTGGGTCTCTCCTTCCAATTAAGAAGTAAAAGGTCAATCCTTCAAGATAAGGTCAAGGTATGCCTTTTATTATGGGCATGCTGAAAGGTATTACCAGGTCCTAAAATGTATTATGTTGGGCGTAAGGTAAGGGTCCTTTGTAGTTCCACGCAGAGGGGAGGGAGTGAAGGGTAGGTAAGGTATTAGCTCTGAGCTCTACGAAGGGCTTGAGAACCCTTCATTTATTCACTCATCGGGTACTGCTTAAAGGTCAAACTCTCCTAAGTCCTTACTTAAAGGTCTTATGCTTTGCAAATAGTTGTGAAATTTTTACTTCGGATCTGTCTATTCAGGTAGGGGATGAGAGAATTATAGAAACTACGATCTAGAATGCATCAATCCTTGACTATATATAAGGGGACCTAAATGGGGAGAGCGATCCTTCCCTAACTCACTCAAGGATTCTTTTAGATTCTCCTAAACCCCTCCCTTATTACTCACTTAGGTAATTCACCTTTGCACATCTTAGGTCCCTTTATTCCCCTCAATCTCTAGGCTTAGGGAAGGCCTCCCTCAGAAACCTGTCTGACCTTCACTCGCTATTTCCGTAATTTTTTCAGGTTAATATAGAGTAAGGCCTTTAAATGTGATTGTCATAATTCACCTTTGTTTGTTTCTCTAATAAATATTTGAATGTCAACACTTCAAGAGCCCTTGCTACCTGATTGAAAGCGAAGAATCAATCAAGAATTCGATTCTAGTTGGCCTTGAGAGGAGATATTATGGAAGCCTATTACCCGTAAACCCTATCCTTATCTTTAAAAATGAGGTCGTCTGAATAAAACACATCGGAGGTGTAACAATTAATAATGAAGAACACAAGGATTTTCACACGATTGATTATAAACAACATGAGAGACCACCCTTTTCATACGATTGATTCTGACGTCCAACGGACCAAGTATGTAAAAGAATCACAAGATGAGGTAGCTCATGGACAACTTCTCTAGAAGTGAACATATGGGAAAGCCCCGAGGACTCGAGGAGAATTATTTGTGCATATTGGCCCAATATAGGCCCATATATTTACATATGATGCACTCATCACCATCGCTTCAGGGTTTTTTAGGGAGTTCGAGTGATAATTCAATCAACTAGGGGCGTCATATCATAATAAATCTCTGTCACATCGGGGGAATCACTTATTTACTCTATTTGAGTCTAAGAGTCTCATTATGGGAAAGGACTTCCATAGGGTGTAGCAAATTGAAAGCAGGTCACCATTATCACATCATGATACTTAATGGATGGGAGTGCCAATAAGAATAATTCTACCTAGTGGATCAGACCCGAATTTGAGGGATATGTGAGGTTCCACAAAGGGAATAATGTTGGTGGATATGAAACCAAAGAGGACAATTCTTCTCTAACGACGAAGTATGAAAAGATGTTCTAGAACGAGCTCAGGTAAGTGAGAAGAAGAAGATAAGATGTAGGGAGGGTAGGATTAGCGAAATACTGAAGTACGAAAGAATATTGGGAGTGATGGCTATTGGCGAGTCACTGCTTCACTAATTATATCTTGATCTGTAATTGGTGGGTGCTTCGCCAGAGATTGTCTCTAAAGCGCTTGCTCAAATATGTGCAGAAACACTTTGTACATAGTATGATATAGGGGAGAAGTTGTATTGTTCTAGATCGATCTCTAAAAACCTCTACATTGTCAAAGCAAGCAGTCTCACCCAACACACAAGAATACCAACACACAAGAATAAAACCCTTCTAACTCATGAGACTTGGGTTTTGTGTGTATCGACACTAGTTGGTGATTATATAAGAGCCGTATGATTTGTGGGTGACGAATTGGATGAATTTCCTTGCACCCAGTGACACTTCCTACCTATATATATTAAGGAGCGTAAAATGTTTGAGAGTGGGGTGTCGGGCCTTCAATCAAGAAAGAAGAAGAAAATTATGGGCATATCATAATTATTGTACTCCGAGGGAAGGAACAATTTGTTTCCTAACTACGAAGCGAGTGGGGGTGTTATACCAAGAGCACACGGTGGGTATTTCTAGCACCTCCGCGGGTGACTGATTAAGCTTCACCTCTTATCAAACTTTCATGTAGATCCTCATCCATAACTCTTTCATGTAGATCCTGCTCCATAAATATTTCATGTAGATCCTCCAACTTAATGGATAACTTGATGTTGGGTTTACTTGGGATCCTCATTCTATTTCGTGGTCGTATATCCTTACATAGTGTTTCTTGATGCCCCTCTTGGGTGGCCCTAGGAAACAATATATATATCCCAAGGTCGAATCATGAAGACATATACATGAAAAAGTGAGTGTCTCTATAATGAATGTTTATTACTTCCCAGAACATTCGAAGGGTTTTCTAGGACCTTACCGGGTTGAACAGGGCTTACTTTCCAATCCAATGCTCTACCTACCTTAATGGACCTGGGCTCAAAGAGGCCTCAATAAGGGATACTCTCATGGGCCTATGCCTTTCAGTTTATTAGACTGGGAAAACATCTATAAACTAAGCTGAGATGGTGCCTTTCTTTCATAACCCTCCTTTGATTTTTAGGTTAGTCAGGTTATCTTAATTACTCCCTTTCTTTCATTTAGGACATGTAACCCCACCAACCCTTTGTTTGAAGGGAGGTAATGCCTTTATTTCTTTCATCCAGTCCCATCTTTTATAATCTCGAATCTTTAGACCATTGAAACCCAATCCCTTAAACCAAAGCCAACCTGCGAATTCAATGAACCTTACCGAGACTTGCTTAGTGATTATCAACTTCCTTCAAGGTCCGTTCTTCCTAATATTGTGGTAGGAGGGCATTGACTCACAGGGGGAGGACCTACCATAAATTCTAGTTCATTGTCAAATATTCAAAGTTGATGTTACCTTTCCTAGTGAGGGTATCTCGGTATCAAATAAGGAGGTGTGTGTTGTTCATTCCCATCAATTGGTTTATTTGCCTCTTACCGTGGTGCTATATTATGGAGTTTAACACCTTGCCATGTATGTCATTAGGACCCATTTTCTACCCTCTTCTTAATTGTACCCTCCATGGCCTTTGTGTTGTGACGATGAGGTCGTTATACCACTGTGGAAAGGTTGCAATGTGAGCTATCTCATTGGTGGCCACAATGAAAATATGCCATGGGTCAAAAATTTTAGCGATACGACTGTCAGGGGTGTGGGAGATGCTGTGACCCTTCGACGACTGCCAATTACACATAACTAATTCTACTAACAAGTAGCCATATATGAAGTACTCTGGCTTCTCATGCACATTTACACAAGCTTGGAACAATTATGTGAGAAAATATTTACACCAATTCAATGGTGCGCTAATTTTGGTAAATTTTGCTACTGCTATGGCGTTAAGGGTGTAGTTGCCTTTCATGCGATTCTTTATTACTTTCCTAGAAATCAAATAACATGCCATGTGGACCTGTTCATCATTTATTGATGCAATGTGCACTCCACGACCTCCTTGCCTAGTGCCGTATTTGTCATATAGGCTAATTTAACCCTTTTTACGACCATGCTTCCCAGAGCCTTGGAAGTCGTCTGTGACATCCCAACCTTGTATGGAAAAACCAATGAGCTTATGAATTTCCTCTACATGGATGGGGTAAGTTTGGTCTAACCATAAATGATAAGGTGTTGTTGTGCACTCGGATGATGAGGAATTTCATGCACCGGGTGGCTTCTCCGGTAGAGACAAAGACTGGTAGGTCACAAAGACTCATCAAGGTAGAATCCCACAATTGTATGTACTCAAGTTTTCATTTCCACCGAAACTATCCATACGCCAATGTGATACAATCCATAAATGCGTGAATATCCATTTGTGGAAATAGGACAACGTCTTTGAAATCAAGTTCGACCATCCAAGCTTACTCGAATTTTCCATGGAGATCACCATGAACAACAATCCGTGGATAAATAAATTCCTTTAGACTAGCGGTTTTAGGAAGAGCTCCCTGACCAGAAGTGCAAACCATCGTAGTAGACCGACATTGCTAGACAAATAACACTGGTGGATAGAGGCGCAGACGCAGGCTCATAGAGTTCTCAGGGGGATCCAGGATTGAAGTTGCAAACAACTTAACTAAAACAAAATAACAATTAGCAGTCGGGCAAAGTCAAGTTTATAGGCATAGATGGGAGGTAACGTGACTAACATGCATTAAGAGATAGAACATGGAGGTAACTCGACATTAATTTCGGACATTCCCATCGAACATGGAAAATTCCATGAGCGATTCAGGTAGTTAAGAGCATAATTGAAGAAGCAATACTGAGATATTGGGGTGAACAAGAAAGTAATGGTCACACTAGTGTCACCCGACAAAGTACCGACAATTGTGAGGACATAAATGACTTTGACTGGTGATGACATGACGATAAGAAAAAAAGTATCAATGACATTTAAATAAACCACCGACAACGACATGCACGAGTTTCGAGCTTGGAGGATAAAAAATACGAAAGGATTTGATGCAGACCTCCCTGACCATAAAGGTGATATTCAGGCTAGATAAATTGATAGGGACAACTAGACGCTAGAACATGTGACAGTTGGACACATCACCAATTTATTGACGGAAATAGAAAACATCAAATAATGAAAAATCCTACCTACTGTATGCACTCTCGCGTATAAGAGCGCCTCAAAGTGTCACTTATCGAGCAAAGATATAGGGCTTCAAGTGTGTGCCATTCACCCATCTAGGACGAAGAATACCATCTAGTTGCGCAAGCTTAAGAGTGCCATATTCATGGATTTTTTAACACAATAAAAGGTCCTATAATGAGACTTGATCACCCAACACAAACGACTTAGTTTTAATATGCCTGTTATGACAAGAATTTTGTTGATCCTTTTCCACTGTCTGATGAAAATACACTAAGAATCTAGCTTCTTCAAGTTCCATTAGTTTTGCAATTCCCACTGCGATGGAGTAATCATTTGTCATGTTATTAACTTTCATAATGAATAGACTCGAAGTTATAAACTCAACTAGCACTACCGATTCTCATCCATATACGAACTGAAACATGGTATACTTGTGTAATTTATTTGTAGTGGTTCGGTAAGCCCATAAAACAACGAGAACTCTCTCATCCCAATCATCACGGTTTGCGCAACAAACTTTAGTTAAGCCCCTATATAAGATATTGTTGAAGGATTCTACTATTCCATTCACTTGTGGATGGTACAAACTTCTCTTATGGTGATGAATAAAAAACTCTCTTGTGAAGGTGGAGATAGTCTCACTACTAAAGTGGGCTCCTTGATCACTGGTCAAGCTCCAAGGACAACCAAACCTAGTAATTATGTTCTAAAAAATAAACTGTGTTGCTCTGTCTATAGAGAAATCCTGAACAACATGTGCTTCCTCCCAACAAGTTAAGTAACCAGTTGCAATAATAATGTATCTTACCTTTGAATAAATCATAGGGGGGTGTATCAGACCGATGAAATCAACATCGCACTTTTCAAAGGATTGCAGTGCTCGAACAGGGTGTACGAGTAACTCATCATGGCAGGGTGGTTTTCCAACTCGCTAATAGACATAACATGCATTGACATATGCTTTGGAATCCTTGAACATTGTTGGCCTCCATAATCCTACTTGTAATATTTTCTGGGCAACTACCTTTCTGCCTACGTGTCCTCCCGCAACTCCACTATGACACTCCCACAAAATAGTAAGTCTTTCATGGTCTAGTACACATCGTTTGAGGATACTATCCAGTCCCAACTTGTATAACTAACCTGCAATTAGCTGATAGTCTACTGTGCGAACCATGAGGTGTCACTTTTGAATTGTGAAATAACCTTGTGAACTAACCTTCAAGGCAAGCACCCACACTCAGAAATAATGCAATGTTAGATAAGTAATCATGAATAGATTTTACTTTGAAAAGATATGCATCTAGGAGATGATTATCTACATCCCAATCACTCTCTCTTGAATCTAGTCTAGACAATTGATCTTGACCCACATTTAGTTTGTTGGGATTAACAATGAACTCAAAAGAAAATTCCTAAAACAACAACAACCATTTGCAAATTCTTCCTTCTAACAGAGGCTTATTAACAAGATATTTCAAAGCAAAGTGATCAGTAAAGAATTTAAAGTGACTTCCTAACAAATAATGTCAAAACTTTTGCAAACCATAAATCATTGCCAAACCTTCCCTTTCAATTGTAGTGTAGTTGAGTTCAACCTCAAAAAGATTCCTGCTGTCAAAGTAGATAGGATGATCCACGTTTCCTTCACCAGGTTGTGCAAGAATAACCCCCAGAGCAATGCCAAAAGCATCAATGTGCACATGGAATTCTACTTGCCAATTTGGATAAACGATGATAGGAGTAGTACTTAACTTCTCTTCGAGGGTATCAAATGCTTGATCACATTCTGGCGTCCAATTAAAAAAATTAGATTTTCTTAACAACTTTTCCAATGGGCCTATGTTTGACTGGTTTTGAGTCAGGATTTATCTCTATCTTCATTTCCCCTAAATCTCCCTTAATACCTTTTAGTTTTGAAAATCTTTTAGGAATAGATCCTCATATTCTCGCAACAAAGCTTGTATCTCAGTCACGGTCTGTTCATCCCAATAATCTCCTATGGATGCCATCTTGGGATGCTCCTCACTCCCTATGTTTATTTTTCACAACTTTAGGGGTTTGGTATAGGAACTACTAACATCATTCGAAATAGTGTCTTTAATAGATTTAGTGCCTTTAGATTCTTTAAATATTAAATGCCTAAGGTTCTCCAAGTCCGCAAAATCTTCTAGGTCTTTCTCAACCTTGCTATAAGCCATGTGAATTCATTTAGGGGGCGGATAAAGGCTACAATGAAGTAGGTATTGATGTTCAGGACACACTATAGGTGGATGTGTGGGTTTAAATTCATCAGTAAATAACATTTTCTTAGTTTGTTGTAGCACGATGGTGATGTCAGGAGACTTACCCGAAAATGAGAAATCATGGTAGAACTGCCTTTGATGTACTTCCCAACAAATGGTTTGTCTTCTTGTCTCTTCATGCACATATCAATCATTTGGAATTCATCCCAAAGAATGAATAAAGTGATGCACCCAAAATTTAGAAGGCACTTGTGTAGCTTCCCATACCTTAATGCAATGCACAACATGCTCCTTTGGATCGGAAAACCCAATGTACGAGTTTAGAGTTATTAGTTGATGCTTCATATTTTGGTCCTTACTCAACTGGTTGAATTTTGATGGAAGGATAAAGTGTTATTGAATAGAAATTTTGACTTCATCCCAAGAAATCAGAGCTCCCCTGTGAGTAGCCCACCACCTAGCTAGAGACAATTTTTATGCAATATCAAGTACATGTATTCTTTTTTTTGCCTCAACCTTATCCTCTAGATCAACAAGAAAGTTGCATAAGTCAGAAGTTCCATCATAAACATGGTGTTTTCTAATCTCTATTCCAATCTACCTGGTTACTTTGACAGTTGCACAACGTCTTGAAACGTTTTCATACCTTCCTTGTTGCCAATTATCAAAAGATGCCTTTGAATCTTCACTTGCATACATAATGCTTCACCAACTTATTGATCCATCAATGGTAGGGTTAATGTAGTCTACCTATTTTCCTATATTCAGAGTGTACATTTGATCTAGAACATCTTGTTCCATATTTTCCTCAGCTAGATCAGTATATTGAAGACCTTGGTATGGGTCTAGATATTGAGTTACTTTTATACCATCTGCTTCAAAGATCATAATTTCCTTATGGAGGTCTATAACAATGTAATTATCATAGGCCCATTCAATTCCCATTAGATCTGGGTATGGGTATTCCCCCCCCATGATTTCTATAACCTTGAAATCTTCCATTGTTTTAATTCCAACTAAATCCACTTCAACATTTTGCAGTCGCCCAACATGATAGATACAATAATGATTGGACATCTACAACTGAATAGTCGAATAGATGAGCTTGGGATTTCCCATCGCCTCCCAAGTCTTCTTTGATAATATGTTGACGTCTGAGCTCAAATATAACATAAGATCGCTAATCTCGTATTCGTTGATGTGGGCGTTTAATCTAAATTCTCTTCCAGATCTTCACTTCCTCCTTTGTATCCTACTTGTATTTATCTCCAAAAGATTAGTAGTAATCGACTCCTTTGGGATCCCTTCAGTCCCTAAAGTCCCCTTGATCATGTTCCAAAAATTGTTAGTGAGTTTGTCATCATCCAAAATGTTGAAAGATAGTTGGAACCACAAGTCAATAACCATGTGGGATCTCCCTGGGGGGTCCTTCTGTGCAACGAGATTTTCTGTGATTGTTGGTTGAAGCTTAGAACTTGATTCCGTGTTTGTCGGTAATGTAGGATTAGACATTTGTCAGAACATCTCTACCGCATTCTTAAATAACTCCTTCTACCTAACATGATCATACTTAGCATCCACATGTACCTCCTTCTAAATCTTGATTTGATTGGAATTGTCAAGATCAACACTAGCCCTTGTTCCTCCTCTAGTAATAATGTTAATGTTAATCTCTTTTCATTCAATGATAAGCCGGGGCTTAGAATATATCAAATTAACACCTTGTTTCCTACCGCGATCTTCCCATTTCGCAATCAATTCAGGGAAATCCTCGATGGAATGGATGTTGTGTCTGCAATGTGCACACCAAGGTCTTCTCGAAAGTGGATAATATCTTGCAATATACCTGTTATCACTCCAAGAAACCCTTTGTGATTGTAGACCAAAGGTGCTTGGTAACTTCAAGTCAAAATGTTTTTAGGTATATTTGGGACAATAGGATAACTCAAAAGTTGATGAAAGTAACCACTTATCATGTAACTGAATAAGACAGTGCTTTTAGAGAACAATAATCAAACAACAAAGTTGAAAAAGGGGATGAAGAATACTAATCCAGATAACCAAATACAACCATGTGCAGGGTCATACAAGACAGTAAGAAATTCTTTAATCCAAGTTTATGAGCTTAATAAGAAGATGACAGTTCTTAAAGGCTAAACTAAACTCGAATAAAGTGCAGAGTCATGAAATATATGAAAGAATTTGATATTGAAAACAAAAGAGGACTGTGATTCTATTATCAGAATAACAAGTCAAGTACAAAAGCTAGAAAATGTCTCCCAGATTGAACCCTTTGGTGCTCCAAATGTCTTTGGCTTTATAGCCTTACAAGATGAAATATAGATCCTTGAAAGATGGATTAGATTTGCTAAAAATAGTTAAATCAAAATAGATACAACAAGTGTAGGATGAGATCCTATAAAAATGGATCTAGAATACTAAAAATGGGAAATCAAAACAAAATAGGAAAAAATCCTATCTAATGATCTCTAAGAGTAGTAGTTTGCTGATGAAGTGTAGTTTTAACCTCCCAAGGCTGTTTGATTTGGTCCTCCAAAGATAAAATTCGAATTTGGTGAAGTGTGCAAAACCCCCGATTTTCTGCCTTTGAAAAAGATACCAAAATCGATTGAAACACCTCTTCTTTCCCTTATCCATCAAAAATAACCATTGAATCAGACTTGATAATTCAACAACTGTCCATTTGAAGCGGTTTCAAACCATTCAAACTCAAAAAATCCCGATCTGGGCAAAAATTCGGTCATTCTAGCCATGACAGGCTTTCACCAGCTTATTTACCTAAAAATCCGCTCCTTAGCTGGTGAAAAGCAGAGCTTTCACCAGCTAACTAGCAAAGTTCAAGACGAGTTAGCTAGTGAAAGCGCAGGTTTTTTTAAAATCAAATTTCTCAGTCGTGGAGAGTCCGTTTTACATGCTTGAATAGTTGATTGACATCTAGAAATCCTAAGCTTTCCAATGGTGCTTTCAAATCTGCATTTGGAGCTTGGGAAGGTAATCAAAAGTTCCCTGCAATATTAGGCATCATTCTTTAAAAAATGCCAGTGCATTTTTGATCGCTAACAACTGGCTCCAACTGGGATGGAGACCTCCCTGCGAGGTCTCCAAGAACCTGGCAGACCCTGTGCCTTTAGTATTGGGCATGGAGTCATTCAGCCTTTACAATTTATCATCTGGCTATTTTCCAAAGTTTGTTGTTGTCTTTCCCAATCTTCTTTATCTATAGCATGTCTGCTTCAAACTCCCCTAGAAATGTTGTTTGCACATTGACATGGCATCTGTTGTGGAAATATCTTCATTAAGAAGAAAAGTGTTGAACATAGGTAGGATGGTGAGATATGTAACCATGGATTTGAAAATTCCAGGATAACTTCAACCTTGAAATGAGAATATTGTAGGCAGTTTGAGGTCTTTGACTTTTCGTTTTCCAGCAGCTTCAGATACAAATCATTTGTCTTGAGATGCCCTGGTGTGTTGAATTAAACACTTCACCCTGCTCAGTTTCTTCGAAGAGCATCATTGCACCTTGTGAACCAATGTCCATCTCTGTTTTGATCTCCGTATTAATGCAAGTTGTTCTGTCATGTCATTGCCCTAAAAGGACTCTGGAAGAAGATTTTCAGAAGATAACTGATCCATATTGAATTAGAAGACCGAGCCAGCCACCTAGGTCCTCTGAAATAAAATGTACCAAAACCCAATATATATTGCCACAAATATAGATCTTGGCTGCCTAGCCATGATGAATATAGATATCAGAGATCTTCTCCCTCCTATAAGCCCATGGCTCAAAACCTTGTTAATGAATGATTAAGGGTTATAGCTTTAGCTTTGCCAGTTGAGAAGTAATCACATGGATTGGCTTCGAAGGAGAAAACATGTGATCTTTCTTTGAAAAGAGACACCTAAAACCCTTCCCAAGAGGAACATTGGTCTCATGTCCTGAGTTGGGGAAAACTTACAAGTGTATGACCATTTCCTACTAGAGCTGCCATTAGAAATATTGAAGCAACTTCACCAATATTTGAGGATATTGTGTATCGAATTAAAACTTTCATGTTGTTGTAAAATGGAACGACCTTCAGTAACAACTACAACTATTGAACTGAAAATGTCATCTGCTAAGACCATATCAGATGCCTCCTTTGCGACCTCTTTAGTCTGAGGATCTTCCATGAATCTTTGATGCTAAGTTTTTCTTGATTTGGTGGTTAATCATTTGATGCTCCCATACCTTTTCAAATACTCCAAAATCGCTTTGCTCCAACTTAATTTTCCAAAAATTTCTTTCTGTAGTTTCACCAGCTAATTCACCTTACGATCTGCTAGTTAGCTGGTGAAAGTTCTACTTTTCACCAGCTAACTGGTTATAATTTTTCCCTTTGCGTTGGTGAAAGCTCTGTCTTTGCTAAAAAGAAACCTTCCATATTCAAAACTGTTGTTTCACCAGAAACTCAGTGTTCTTTTGATTTATCTCCCTGCAAATTTACAACAACCTATCATTCTTGAGCCACTGTCAGATCTGCAAACAAAATATCTACTAGAACTTTCCAAACGGAATGAACTCGAGGACAACAAAAGGATGTTTCCTTCACTACAGGAAGAAAAGAAGCATATGCTCTGGTGTAAATAGGTCACTTAGATTGCATGCATGTGATATCATTTTACATAGATTTATCATCTCTGAAAGGATTTTGTCATGAACTTCAAAGCTAACAATAATGCATCAGGAACCTTCTATAGTTAATGAAAGCACACTTCCACCCTCGAAATCCCGCATCCGAACAGTACAATCCATACTGCCTGATACCAATACTAGTCTACTCTGTGCTCCTTTGCAGTAACTACCATATTATGTGCTGCCAGACAGAGTATAGGACCTATGTGGCATGTAAAAGACTGTAAAGCCACATTTACACCAATTTTCTGTTGTAATCCACCTTCTTTAACATAAGGATTTGGACCATTCCATCTTTTAAAGTTTTATCTTACCACTACAAAAGCCATATACTAAAGCAAATGATATACTGGAA
>ML787472.1:387099-398264 GCA_009831015.1 Picea engelmannii | reverse complement strand
CTTCAAAAAGATATTCAACTGGAAAATAATCTTTACAAAAGGAATTGAAGGCTGAATGGAAATCTGTCAAAGAACTAACACTTGCATTAGGAAGAGACCGACACCATTCACGAGCAATTCCCTCTAATGAGAAAAAGAAGAGCCATATCTGAACATCCTCATGTACAATTTCAAGTCGATGAATAAAATCATGAAAATCCAACAAGTGTTCAGCTGACACTTCCCATTCTTCTCCTCGAAATCTGGGAAGGCTGCATTCCCATTCATCTCTTCGAGGCACTGGATTAGGGAAACCAGAAATACTTGAAAAATCACAGAATGCATACCTCTTTGCTAAGATCCTATTCATGTCATACCAGTGGAGTCACCAACAATTTTCTGAACAATGGAGTCGCCACTGAATTTGTCCTTCATGGAGTCGCCAGATAGATGATTACAACCAAATGATGTCCAGGCTTTGTCTATCATCAAAGCTGGAGCTAATGTCGTTTCCTAGGGAAGCTGAGCTTCAATCTCCTCTCCCCGACAACGACGCCAATTTGTTATCACTCCAAGAAACCCTTTGTGATTGTAGACCAAAGGTGCTTGGTAACTTGAAGTCAAAATGTTTTTAGGTATATTTGGGACAATAGGATAACTCAAAAGCTGATGAAAGTAACCACTTATCATGTAACTGAATAAGATAGTGCTTTTAGAGAACAATAATCATACAACAGAGTTGAAAAAGGGGACGAAGAATACTAATCCAGATAACCAAATACAACCATGTGCAGGGTCATACAAGACAGTAAGAAATTCTTTAATCCAAGTTTATGAGCTTAATAAGAAGATGACAGTTCTTAAAGGCTAAACTAAACTAGAATAAAGTGCAGAGTCATGAAATATATGAAAGAATTTGATATTGAAAACAAAAGAGGACTATGATTCTATTATCAAAATAAGAAGTCAAGTACAAAAGCTAGAAAATGTCTCCCAGATTGAACCCTTTGGTGCTCCAAATGTCTTTGGCTTTATAGCCTTACAAGATGAAATCTAGATCCTTGAAAGATGGATTAGATTTGCTAAAAATAGTTAAATCAAAATAGATACAACAAGTGTAGGATGAGATCCTATAAAAATGGATCTAGAATACTGAAAATGGAAAATCAAAACAAAATAGGAAAAAATCCTATCTAATGATCTCTAAGAGTAGTAGATTGCTGATGAAGTGCAGTTTTAACCTCCCAAGGCTGTTTGATTTGGTCCTCCAAAGATAAAATTCGAATTTGTTGAAGTGTGCAAAAAACCTAATTTTCTGCCTTTGAAAAAGATACCAAAATCGATTGAAACACCTCTTCTTTCCCTTATCCATCAAAAATAACCATTGAATCAGACTTGATAATTCAACAACTATCCATTTGAAGCGGTTTCAAACCATTCAAACTCAAAAAATCCCGATCTGGGCAAAAATTCAGTCATTTTGGCCGTGACAAGCTTTCACCAGCTTCTTTACCTAAAAATCCGCTCCTTAGCTAGTGAAAAGCAAAGCTTTCACCAACTAACTAGCAAAGTTCAAGACGAGTTAGCTGGTGAAAGCACAGATTTTTTTAAAATCAAATTTCTCAGTCGTGAGAGTCCATTTTACATGCTTGAATAGTCGATTGACATCTAGAAATCCTAAGCTTTCCAATGGTGCTTTCAAATATGCATTTGGAGCTCGGGAAGGTAATCAAAAGTTCCTTTCAATATTAGGCATCATTCTTTAAAAAATGCCAATGCATTTTTGATCGCTAATAATACCCTTGTTCATCACAATTGTAACAAAAAACTGATCCTCTCCCACGAGTCCATCCACATCTGAATGCTCCCCCGCCTCTGCGACCTCCTCCAAACCCTCGAGGAGCTTCGTCAACTCTAAATGTAGACTGATCAAATATTTTTGAAAGGGCATCCATAGTGTGACACTACTTGGTAATGTGAGTATGTGACCCACATAATTCACAATATACTGTATTTAGGATAGGGGTATACTTTTGTAGGATTGGGAAATGCCTATGGGAGTGGCCATGGATTATTCATATTTCACAATATTCATTACTCTGGCCTCCCTGATGAATTGGGAAGGCATGGTACTTCACAGGTCCATGAAATGGCGGTGTAATGAAAACTTGTGTGATCCCTCCCGATGGTCCCACTGGTGCAGGCACCATTAGGTGTAGAGGGGGTCCTACACCTTTCAGTCTTGGACATTCCCTTATTGTATGACCCTTAGTGTAGTAGTCAATACACCATACTTGTGATCGACCTACTCCAAGAAGGGTCAATTCTTGAATCTGGTCGGTTAAAGCGAAAATATGGCCTTGTAGTTGCGAGATATTATGATCGTTAGGTGGTTGCATCACCCGCAAGCTGCCAGGATAGCCTGCCATATCCTCAATTTTCATGGCCTATTCTAAGGTTTGCTCCAATGTATAAATCCTCTACTGGGTTAGAGGGATTAGGTTCAATGGTAATAGTCCCTGAATGAACCATTCTCACTGATGGTCTTCATGGATGGGGTTTTCCAATTTCCCTATCACATACTCATATTTGGTTATATTCCCATGTAGACTCATCATATTTATGTTTGATATCCCACAACTCAGAGAGAGCCTCTTGGTCTGACTGTGGTAAGAAAAATTTGACTATAAACCTCTATTTTACCTGAGCAAGAGTGAAATCCTCTCCTTGAGGATTCCCTGGTTCAATGGATTTCATGTATCATTTTAAATCTCACCCTCTCAAGGTGGTCTGAAACTCGACTAGTTTGTTTTCATCTAGAGTTCCACAGGACCTCTAGATGGCTTGACATAGAAACCAATGTTGTTCAACATCCTCATCCCCTTTAACCCAAACTTATGGGTATCGAGTGAGGGATCTTTCATGTTGAATTTCCATCCGAGAACTTGGAGATCCTATCAAAATGAACCCTAAATATGTGGTTTCGATAAACTAAAGAACTTTCCCCACTTCCGCTACTACTATTACTTGAACTTGCAAGAGTATAAGGATTATAAATGACACAAACTACTAAAGAATTTAGTATAGCATTTACCATATTTGTAGATAGCACTAAGGGGATGGGTGATTTAGGGTGGGTTCCTTTACCTATGGAACATAATTATTTAACATGGGGAGTCACATGAGTATGTAGTACTGTATCAATTTTGTGTTGCGATTCAACATATTTTGGCGTCACAAGATTTGATTCTCCCACAATGTATTTAGGGGTTCTGACATAGTCTTCTTCTTTAGGGGTAACAACTATCCTTATTCTTTTTTTTTGACTTTCCTTTCTCTCGTCTGCTTCCTTTAGAACTTTCACCTATTTCTCCAAATATCTTGTGCAAGCATCAACTATCCAACCTCCCACGTATATGCAACTCCTGTAACTTCTCTAACTACTCTTAAAGCTGATATCCTTCCGTGACTGATTAAGCCTCTTCATGTATTTTCTCATTTCTTTTCCACCTATTTTCGATCACAATATCCCTCTTTCGAGCTCATTCTTCTCTAGCACTCTTCGCTTGATGACCCCCCATAATTCAAGAAATTCCGCAACCGAACTCATGAACCCTCACCTGAATCACCTGCCCCTCATGCACGAGGGTTTATGCTACCATTTCAATTGGAACAAGTAACATCCCCTATTCCGCTAACAAAATTTTAATTTGAAGGGGGATTTTCCACCATAGTATTCCTCGGGCTCCTTCTTGGAACCTCAGGCTCCTTCTTGGAACCTCAGGCTCCTTCTTGGAATACAACTTCTTCTTTTGAAAAAGATAGATGTTTTTTTGTGGAAAATTCAATAATATATCCCTCCAAGGTGGTCTGCACCCATAAATTCATAGCTCTAGAGATTGTATGATCTAGCTGGTGAAGAGTTGCTAAACGCTCAACAATCCAATTATAGCTTCTCTTGACTTGATCTTTGTATTCCGACGCTTCTTGTAACTGTTTAACCATTGAAACAATTCTTCATGGAATCATATCCATAATATCTCGTACAAGTCCCTCATAGGTTCTAAATAAAATATAACGCTCTTCACAACCCTCAAATTTTTTCACTATAACTCAACTTCTTGCTGTATAAACTCGTCACACCTTCTTTCCCACCAATTCTGAATGTCAGACTTAATATATGATGCAACATCCTCTAAAAGATCACTTTAAAGACAGGTCTTGACAATGACACGATTTGTTGGTGCAAAATTGGAGACAAAGGTTCTCGAAGGTTACCAACAAAGGTACCACTTAGTCTAGTAGTGCTATCATATTCAAGCTTTTCCGAGGGACAAAGGTCTCAGCCGAAGCACAACCGAGACTTAAGTGGTGAAAGGAGTGAAAGAGGATGCAACATCGAGTCTGGCGCAACAGAGTGAAAATTCATACTCGAACATATAAATAATTATATCACCAAGAGGCTTAAGACAATATAAACATAAGTTAAACTAGGTTGTGCAACATGAAGACAAGTCCATACACCAAAGAAACTTGTGAATTAACAACCAAATGCTAAATACACATGACATAGTGGACTGGGCATCATAGAAAGTATACATTCATACATATCATAACAAAATTTTAGAGCCCAAATAATCTTTCATATTAACATCTTAAAACTGGCCATACACATAGATGATTTTAAGAGTGAAATTTCGCTCATGGGTGAAATTTAGGGGCCTCCAATTTTTTTATTGGGCGAATTTTTTGTATTAGAGTGATTTTTTTAAACTTATATCATTATCCCATAATTTTTTTTAGGGGAAAAATCGTGTATAGG
Organism: Picea engelmannii; assembly: GCA_009831015.1. NCBI lineage: Eukaryota > Viridiplantae > Streptophyta > Pinopsida > Pinales > Pinaceae > Picea > Picea engelmannii. Next base: position 393,463 of record ML787472.1, on the reverse strand, counting down.
GTTAGCCCATGTTTTTAGGAGGGATAGAGGAAAAAAATATATATTTTGCCCCTGAAATTTGGAGGGACAAGCTTCCATTAGCCAAATTTCTAGAAGTATGGGAATTTTTGATAGCATATTTGCCTTGCCATTTGGTAAAATTAGGGTTTATAGTTTAATTCACCCTGATTTTGTTGTATGGGCTCTCGGTAGCTACAATATTCCCTTTGCCCGATTTCCAAAGAACAAGGGGATTTCTAAGAGCATTTTGGCCCTCCCACCTTGTATAAATTGTTTGGGATCTTCCCATATATGCATTGTATTCAAATCAAAACTTTATGATGCATTTTTTGTATTGCATAGCCATAGGTTTTTTGACTTGTCTAGTTCATGAGAGTTACATAGTCTAGTCAAAGGTTCTTCTTTATACCATCTCGAAAAACTCTAATTCCTTGATTTACCTTTTATATCTTCGTGCTTATTTCCCCTTGATGGAACAGAAAAAAGGGAAAGAGATGCCAATCACTGTCCTTTGTTTCCATCATGCAAGTGGTGGAGCTATGACCCACCTGTTCAGAGAAACAAAATTTATTATAGTTATCCCAACCCGCCTGGAAGGTTGTTGAGTGGGCCAGTTTTCAACACGATTCAACTTGAAATTTGAAAGATTGCACTTACATAATCGATTAGTGCCCAATGCAGAGAGGCACAAGGCTTTGGTGGTGAACAATTACCAGGGTTTTTGTTCGTCTTGATAGGTATTTACTTGGTCCTTCATCTCAATGTGTTTCCTCATAACAAAGAATTATGAATCATATTGGTAAAATTAGAACAATGCTCTGTTTTGTAACTCGTTTTATAACTTAGAGATATGCCCAATAGGTAACCTTGAAAATATATGGTGGTAGTTCTACCATAAAATTGCTTTTAGAATCTTTCTCTGCCTTAGGCCACCTCAACAAAAAAATTTCAACCTTGAAAAGAGGCCTTGCATATAACAAGGGTTCGCATTGATAACATAGAGTACTCCTATAGTGGTTTCTGAAATGTCCACTATATGTCCTAATTTCCCCACTACTACTCTTTTTTGAGACAATAGGACTTGCAATATTAAATTCTTTAATACATTTAGTATGCAGTAAACAATTCCATTATGAGGTGTTTTCTACATTGGAGTCCTCAAGTATGTCCACAAGAACCATTCCACATGCTATATATATTAAATATTCCTTCTTATTCTCAAGAATATAGTGATTATTATGGGAGTGACCTGCATTTCTTGTATGTCTCCCTTAACTAAGTCTATAGAAGCAACATTCAAAATGCATGTCCAACCTATCAGGGATAAAGTGAGTTTGGGAGAAGTATAGTGTGGACTAATGGAAAAAGAAAATACATGATTTGTTACTTTGAAATTTCAATTTTATAATCCAAATTAGTCTATGTACAGGTTCACTCAATTGCTCATAACCAAAATGTTCAACCTCAGAACTAAGGTCATAAGGAAAATTTTATTCTTTTGAATAAATTCATTAATTTTATTCTTCTTGAATTCTTTAACACCTATCCTAGCATAAGATATAAAAACAAATAGGTTTTCAATAAATTTTAGTAACTTGTAATATATGAGATGTGTCTGCAAGGTAGGAATTTCTCTCAGCCAAAGGTAAGAATTCCCATAGATGAGCATGATTACTATGTTTCCTACTAGTATCCTTACTTTCATATACCCATTTTCCATGTTTTAATATATATATATATATATATATATATATATATATATATATATATATATATATATATATAATTTTACCCTCCTCTAGTCAAGACTACAAGCATCAATAGTTGCATTCGTTAAGGTTATCATACACTCTTAACTCCTACACTTGTTCTAACAATATCTTACACCTTCTTTGTTATTTCCTTAAAAACATCTATTCCAAACTTCACCTCATCAAAATTTTGATTGAGGGTTGCACTCTTACCAAATCTAGTGTTCCCAAGTACCATGATTGTATAGGTGAAATCAAGGCCCTCCTACCCAACTACTTATTTCTTTTCTACAATTGCACTAGCTATGTCAAAGGTAAGGGCTCCATTTTTGCTAGAATTTCTACTTCCTCTTAGTTGCTCACCAAAACAAACTTGTACAAGACCTATGCAGTCAACACATTGCCTGGATTATAAAAATGTCTCTCTATATACTAGATTCCTATATATTTGCATAGATGAAAACATTTGAGCATGAGTCCTAGTGATTTCCAAGGATTCATAAGGGAATATTCAACAACTTTCCAAAATGAGTGAGAAATTTATGAGTATAAAACTATGACCAATAGATAAATATCTCTATGACGAGACAAAACTATCCCCTTCCATACACCAACATTGACAAAGGTTTCTCATACAAGTTTCATGTGAATTCATTTAGATTGGCTGGAGCAACTCAATCCAAATTCTATTAGCTTTGTTAGCTTATGTACAACCATATCCACTACATTATTAAGAAAAGGCTTGGAAGTTGATTTGTTTTCCATCTCTATGAAATTATTTTGGAAAGGCTTCAAACTACATTCCTTGTACCATGAAAATGTCTGGTCATCAAAATAGGCCACCAATAGGATCCTTATTAAAACATATTTTCACAAATTCTGATGTGATTGAAGGATCTCAAAGATAACTAGGGAACCATGGGTGCTACATTACACTACCCCATATTAAATTCCCAAAAGAAAATTGATGCTCCATGGGCAAAAGAAAATTGATGCTCCATGGGCAAAAGAAAATTGATGCTCCATGGGCATGAAATTATAATAACCTAGTAGCTCTACATGAGTAATTGGCATAGAATATGTTTCATCACCAAAAATGTTGTTTTTTGTAAATTGGCTAAAACGTCTTTGTGTATTTCCACTTATACCTACACAGATGGATTCTCTATAGTGTTAACTTCTACCTAAAGATTGGTAGGATTATCTTTTGGATAACTTGTTTCTTGTAGATCCACTCGAACATTCACTTGATAAACACTAAATTTAGAAACAAATATTCACCAATCTTCCTAAAGAAATGTTGTGCTCTTCTTTCTTATTGTCATTGTTCGAGTCTTTGAAGGGGACCTCTAGTGTTCCACCATTCTTGATCTCACAGTGATATAATTCTTTTGTTTTGTTTTTGTGACCCATAGTCTTGTTTTCATTACACTTGTAACTTTTTATTTCCTGCTTCCACATACCATCTGGATTATAGAGCTTACTACCATCACCATATTAATGTATGGATTTGCACCTCTTTTCATTATATCCATTAAGCTTTGTAGCATTTCTAGGTCTTGAAGCATATCATAATGTGAAGAGAAAATTGGGAGAAAGTATTAGAGTAGCTTCGTTCAAATTGAATATTCTATACTTAGTAGGAATTTTACTAATTTTATATTATTTCTCTTGCAGGTTTCACTTTTGGCTTCTAGATCAATTTGAAATTTCAGTTGTGGAATGTTTATTGAGATGTCAAACACCGATCGTGGGAAGAAAAGATCAAGACAAAATGATCTATCGTCATACTTTCAAAGACCTCAATCCAAGGATCCACATTCTCTTCATGCTTCGAGCTCTTTTGAGCAACCTATCACTAAAAGCGATGTCAACTCTTGTCAGAATGCGTCTAATATCCAAAAAATAGATAAGGAAATATGTTCCTCTGGTGATCAAAGTGAGATAAATGCATTTTCACTAGAAATTGGCAGTACAAATGTCGAAAATATTTCATTGGAAAAGAACACAATCAATTCACGAAAAATACAAAAAGGCCAATGGGACATAGGGAGAGGCTTCCAACCAGATTGGGTCTCAAAATTTCCATTTATTGAACCATTACCTCGAAAAAATGAGAAAGAGAAACCAAAAGTTAGATGCAATATATGTAGTTGGAAACTTGGCATGCCAACGACATTTAAGATGAAGTTAGATACAATTGAGAAGCATGTAGGAAAGGTGTATGAAAAGAAAATTGTAGATGATGAGGAGAAATCTATTGTCAGATGGAAATCTTCCAAAGAATGTCGAAATGTCAAATATGCTGATGAATATAATGAATATTTAATAAGTAAGGAAAAACTCGAGGCGGGTGGAGGAAGCATTACATCTCTATTCAAAAAGACAATGGAAACAAATTTGTTATCCAAGACAATTAAATTAAGCACTGTATTTTACATCTTATCTAAAGGGAATCTTATGACAGATTATCAAGATTACATGAAATATCTATCTTTTCTTCAAATGCGAAACTTTCCATCTTATCATTGGTCTTTAACAAGTGGTTGGGAATGGGCAAAATATCTAGCTCAAGTAGAAAAGGATGATATGGAAGAGTAGATTGCAAGTGCTAGATTTTTGTCATTGTCTTTGGATGAGGTTACACCTATTGATAATACTTCATGGATTTGTATGAGTATTTATATGGTTAATGACCATATTAGGCATTTTTATCTACTTGGGGTTCATAAAATGAAGGAGAATTCTACAGCTGAAAATATTTATGAACTTGTTAATAATAGTTTGAAGGAAAGTGGTGGTATAGATCATTTAATGATCGCAAAAAAGTTGGCATGTGTTGGAGCGGATATAGCATCAATAATTCAAGGAAAAAGGAATGGCCTTTGTGTTAGACTACAACTATCAACTTCACCGTATATGTTGAGTATTCATTGTATGGATCATAGGATTAATCTTGCATTTAAAATAGTAAGCAATTTTATATCAGTTTCAAAAGTTGAAGATCTTGTACGAGAGGCTTATGCATATTTTTCTTGTAGTCCCAAACGATTTTCAGAGTTTAAAAATTTTGCTGACGGTGTTACAAATGGAAACAAGCTATTAAAAGATGTTGATACAAGATGGATCTCATTGAATGTACCAAGTCAAAGATTATTTAGTGAGTACGAGTCCTTGGTAGGGGTGATGTATGAACATCACTTAAGTGTAGATAAAGCTCAAGATCTTCTCTTTCTACTAATTGACATATAGACGTTATTAACATTAGTTGGAATTCTTCCTATGCTAGATGAAATGAATGTCCTTGTGAAAATGTCTCAAAGTCGCACAATGTATATTGCAGAATACACAAATGAAATAAAATTTGCATGCCTTTCATTGGATAATTTGTATACGATGCCAGAGTCTTTCACAAGTCTACGGTTTACAAATTGGACTACAATAATTGATATAGAAAATACTGAAAATAATTTGAAGTTTGATGAAAAAGAGATGCTATGTATGGAAGTGCGTGGGTATATGATTCCTTTTCATTATATTGATAAGACATGGTGGACCACCAAAGAGCACCTTGTGTCAAGAGACCTATTCGACAATTTTTTCATTTCAGTGAAACACAACTTGCAAAGTAACTGTCATCGGAGATAAGAGAACAATTCCCTCGAGATGAATTGTTGGAGGCCATGTCTGTGGTGTACCCTAAATATTGGAACAATTTAAAATGTCAACCTACTTTAAAACGTGACTTTGTGGAAAAATTAAATACTTTAGTGGACCACTTTTGCAAGAAGGTATTTTGGATCAATCAAAATTGTTTCAACAAGCCACATGCTTTTCTGAAACAACGTGGAATCAATTTTGCGTTTTGGAGAATCCTCTAGAATATGGTGCAATAACAAGATTATGGACTATTTTAGGTGCTAGCCAATACTTACAGGAAAACATATCCGAATATTTCAAATTAGCGGATTTGTGTCAAACCATGATTTTGGGATCAGTGGAGGATGAGAGAATGTTTAGTGCACTATCATTTTTGAAGTCAAAGATGAGGAACAAGCTTGATAAACATATGGATATATGTTCAAGATTATATGTAACAAAGTATGACATTACCAATTTTCCATATGAAAGAACACTAGCTCTTTGGCGATAAGATTGTGATAGAAGGGGAGAAAACAATATAACAAGTTTCTCTAATGAACTTGATACAGAACACAATTATTTGGAGGCTCATAATGATAGTCCATCTGGAGAGGGTCTTGTTCAGAATGAAGAAAATGAGCACCAAGATGAGAACTGAGAAATTGATACACCGCAAGATTTGATCTAATCCAATATATATATGAGGGCCTAGGGGACACTTATTTCGGTATATGTGTTCCATTGGTGGTGAATGGAATAGCACATGTGATGTGATTCTTGTGGTACGCTCTTCCTCCATTTTTGGAGTAGGTCAGAAATTCTTTATGTTAGCAAGATTACTATATGCCAATTTGAGGATGCATTTCAGGTAAAAATAGGTTCTATAATCTATATTTTGTGTTTTTCATTGTAAAATTGGAGCCACATTTTCTTGATGCAAGTTATTTTAAGATTGATGTTTTGATATTTAA